>JAQGBY010004226.1:0-17108 GCA_034698785.1 Mycogona germanica | reverse complement strand
GTTACTTCACATTTAACGTTTGCGTTTATCGCGTGTAAACTTAAAATAGCCGGTAAATTTAAACAATTAATTTTTTACTTCATTGGTGGTTACTATAAATCCAGGCAAAGCTGGAAACCCCTCTTGTCACCAAATAATTGAAACGTGCTAGAAATCGTATAAAAATAAATTCATGAAAAATACTGTTTTCAACGCCTGAACCCAAGACCACTGACTCCAGACTAGGTGATCTTGCTCCAGAGCCCAACACCTAAACCATTCAGTTACCGAACCAATAACAATTTAAATATGATCACGTGGCCATGTCATGTGACCAAACGTCATTTTGTTAGATCACGACCGATGAGGTGGCGCCACTTTCGGCTCCTGCAGACGAAGCGCGCATTTTGCTGCGCCGCTCATCAACCGCACTGCCTAATAGCCGCACATTCGTCCAATTACCAGACACAATTACATTTTAATTTGGAAAAGGTAGTTTTCGGCAAACCTTTTAAATCTCTACAATCTCAACCTTTGGCACCACAAAAAAATTGTTCAATGTTAAAATGGTACCAATTTCTCGACGCTACCCAATCTGTGGGTCCTTTATTTTCAGATCCCAAAAATGAGTGAATTAGTAAATAGAAATGAATCCATTACTCCCAGCAGTGAATTGATACTTGACAATTATGCGGACTATGCGCCACTAGCGGCAACAATTGTAATCCACCGTGGAGTCCTAAATGGGCGCCACCTGGTGTGCAACACAGTACCCATCTATCACCCACTGAAATTGAGAGGTGTCGCGTGGCCCGAGAGGATAGCGTGTTTTTCCTCCAAAACCTGTGCTCACGGTTTCGATTCCGGCCGACACCTTCTGAATTTTTCGGACGAGACGCATCTCCAGCGTAAATAAAAAATCAGATAAAAAAGAGCAGCTTAGGTTAGACAAAATTTTCAGGTTCTTCGTGCTAATACAAAATCCTCCATCTCTTGCGGCTTCACTTCAAGAAGACTACACCGGACGCGCAAGAACATTTTCTTAAAAAGTTAGGTTCGCGTCGTCGCTCTCTGCTGGTGCGTCGTAATGCGGAGACGACTTTTCCAAGAGCTAATTACGGACGGGGTTAAAGGTGATCCACCTTTTAAATAAATGTCGTTTGTTCGTTTAAAAGCCCGGAGCAGCGCCCGGCGTCTATGAAATTCTAATGTTCAGGATTTGCTCGCGTTTCAAAATCCTCCCGCGGAATTAAGCTACACTTTGACCGTCCAACAGCGCCATCTAGTACAAGAACATTGCAACATTAAGCATTTATGTTTATTATGTTTAATATTAATCTTTTTCACTGGCGCAACTTCAAGACGATGGAAGATTCTTTTAAAGATAATTAAAGAGAACAGACACAATAATCCTTAAAAGAGTGATTCGTTTTTTTATTCGGTCAATCAAAATGTTGAAATGGAATAGGAAATTGTAAACTTTACAAAGCCGATAAAAGCGATATCGTTGACAAAAATATTGGCAAACATTGATGGCAAAAATATTGGCCTGGCATAAAAAATACTTAAGTACATGTTACAGTATATAATTAGAAATCCGAGTGTGGAAACACACCCAACTGCGCAGTAGATTCTCCAAAGCTTGTCACAAGATGGCGGAAACAATACCGAAATTGCTAGGTCTAATGACGCGAGACTCGAGCCAATTTGCTATTAATGGAGAGCCGAAATTGCAATGGTAAAAGCGCGACTTTTTATTGTCCGAAACAAGCTATACAATGCGTGAAAGTACTGCACGGAAGGCAAAGCAAATCGTCCGAACTCGACGAGAACTGCGTCATCGCTCTCTCTTGCGTATTGGGGGTCAGCCGGTGACCCCTGCCTGGGGCAACCGGCTCAGCGCCAGAGTCGCCACCTCGTGACGACCCTGGTGCACCCGCACTCCCCTTAGAGGGGTCATTCTTAAGAATATGGCAATCAGGCTTCACATATAAAAATGCATATTTTGGCTTACACATTTGTCACATTGCGAAAAAAGCGAAATGTAAATATTGTTCGAATCATTAAAAAAGTGTTACTTTATGAAATTGCAGTTACAGGTCAGCATAAAGCGCAGCCAGTGTTGCTATAAGGATTGGGTTTCGCCAAAAACAGCGGATTAATCGACAGAAAAAACAACAGCAAATAATCTCAAAACAGATGGAATATAGAACTATTAAATTAATTTGACGTACAAAATATCGACATAACGTTATTTTCTTTTTTAAATCTTCTATTTAACATCTACAACAAATATAGGGCTTTTTAAAACGAAGGTTTCACAAAAAAGGAAACAAGACAGCTCATGAATACAAAAAAGGATGTCATTAAAATTAAATTAATCTGTACTCGCCCATCTTTATGTGTTCAGTGACCAGAATCTCAGAACACAGTCTGGCATTCTGAGCTGGATAAATATTTATAATTAATTCCTGTGAGACCGGGGTCCAAACTGAGATATTGTACTTGGAGATGATTGTTTTGTTTGTTCTACTATTTAAGTTCACTCTATGTTTAAAAAAACATCAACTGGACATCTGTAGCAAAAAGAAAAAGTAAAAACGATATGTTTCTTTTTATACGGATGTCCAGTTGACGTTCAGACAGACATCAACTTAACACACAAAATTTAAATTTATTTTTAGAAATGGTTCCGTATGCGTAAATCTCACTGAAATTCTGAATAAAAACGAACATTTTAAATACGAAAATAAGTGTCCAATCTACTTTATCTTAATCAAGTGTTGTCCTACATATTTTCTTTTGATTATATACAGTATTGTAAGATTTAAAAAACAAGGAATAGAATAAAATTTAGCATACATGATGACAATAACTTTCTCTTTCAACTGCCTTCGTGCACTTTTAACTTCGTGACGTCACCTTTCGAGTTCTTGGGGTCCATAAAATGCTCATTAAAATAAAAGAGTGAAATGCAATTTTTGTTTAACGTAAAACGAAGCATATTGATGTCAAACAATTTCTAAAGGAGTTTTTGTGGGCGACCCTGCATTCATTCCGCCATCGCTTTGGCCTTCCAATAGATCTGATTTGAATCTAATTTGATTATGCTATTTAGGGTATAATGGTCCAGAAATTTTACCAAAATAAGATTCGTGACATGGGAGAATTTAAATAACGGATATTGGAAGTTATCGATAAATCGATTGCAGAATGGCGAAATCGTCTTCGTGCATGTATTTTTCAGCCAAAGGAGATAACTTTAAGACATCTGTAATCGCCATTTTGTTTAAACACTATTTATTGATGGGCGACTAAAATTTCATAAGGTTAAGTTAAAACTTAACAATTTTAAGAGCAACTTCATAGACTCCATTTTTTTAAATTTACTCAAGCTTGACTCATCGTATGAATTACTTGTGTCTTACTTGTTGATAAGACTCTTAGGTGTAAATCAAACTTTATTAGTGAACACCATTTTGAGTCTCAAGAAATCGAATGATGACGTCACGGAGTTGCATGTGACCGAAGGCAATTTTAGAAAGAGAAAGCTAAAAACATGAGCCTCAAATTTCATTCCATTTGATAAACGTTTTCTTTTTAAAATTTTCAATCTACTTCGTTTCTTTTAACCCACTCTGTACGTTTTGTTTTCGGTGGCATTATTGTTTAATGATTGGAAGTTATGGCAATTCACTTAATTGCCATGAAAAAAACATCACAGCTAGGAAAATATAGATATCTCAATTCTGCACTAATCGAATAACCTTAGTGTGCAGATTTTTCATACATACGCATCGGGAATAGCAAAATTGAACTGGCATTTTTTTTTTTTAATATGGCCTATGTAGCATTTTCTTTTTTCATTTTGTCTTTTCGAATTCAGTGCATTTTATAGCCTCGATTAAAAAAGCGCAATTGAATGAAGTCCAGATTGTTTTCAGCTTAACATGTCATCAGCTTATTGCTTACTAAAACTTATTCAAAACTCCACCATTCATCAGCTATTGATTGAGTCGTAATTAATTAAAAATGCAATTCTCTCGGCAATCTATCAGATTAATCCTGAATTAATAAAAAATTAAATCCGAAATAATTTCTTTTTAATCTGGACACTCTCAATTTATAACTGTATACATTTCTAACGGTTAGTAAAAAATCGCTAACAAAAAAGTTAAAACGATATGCTTCGTTGTAAGTTGAACTTTTCAGTAAAAAAAAACGATATCACAAATCGTTTTAAGCTCCTTTCAATAGGTTAAGGGCCTACAAATATTGCACATAGAAATATATATATTTTAATGTAAACATGTTATCAAAATGAAATCTTCCCCCTCACAAATGTATAAAAACTATACAGGGTCATAAGCGAGGAGAAAAAAATACATCCAACGATATAAACTGTCTAGATCGCTCGAAGGTCACCTCGTTGATATTGAGGTCGGCGGGTGAAACAAATATGGCATTAGTTTCTCATACTTTGGCAAAACCAAAAAATGCTGGATAGTTTGCAGTTTTTTAAATTCGAGGTTAGTCCAACTGGAGGAATACTGGAGAAACGGACAGTTCCCTTTAAATTCGCCATTCTGTTTACAAACTGCTGCCTCCAGACCTTGTATTATATTTTTTGGACACACTCGACATGGTTTCTAATATTTACAAAAAATATATATTCCTAAAATTATAAAATAGTCGATAGGAAATTTGCGAACCTAGCTGTAGTTATTTTTGACGACAAACACTTTCTCAAAGTCCTTCACCTCCGCTTCCCACATGGACTCGAGAATCGGATTGCCAGACAGGTCGATCAGTTTGATGGCCTCTATGGACATGTAGCTGCTTCGCTGGACAGTACCTATCAGCATGCAGTATTTACCTGGAACAAAAAATAAGGGAAATGCTAAAACGGAGTCTGATCGTGTGAGACGGCATTGTGTGATTGCCTCGCAACACGGGGCAGCATCATCACCCGCCACCAGAGGCAACAACTGCCCTGATCTGATCCTCACACATCGCTGCGTCATTTCGAGACCACATTTCCTCGTCGTCATAGGCGTGACGTCAGTGACTTCCGCCCGTGCCAATGACGTCAGTGCTGACGTCATTGGCACGGGTGGAAGTCACTGATGCTTGATCTTGCATTCGCATGGAAGACACATGCTGACATTTATCTCGTCCGAAATATCCCAGAAATCTCGGTCGGGAATTGAGCCCACATATCATTTATCAATATCATTCATCAGAAGAAAAAAAACATTGGTAATTATTTCATGTCTGAACTTTAACATGTCGCTGCAGCAAGTGGATGAAAGAATATTTTTCAAAAGATGGCACACGAAATCTAGACAAATTAGAATCGTATCTTACCAAATTTGTGTAATCAATTAAATTTGTTCAGTCAATTAAAAAATTACCCCGACAAAGAACACAAAATATATTTTTTTAATTGACTTTTACAGTGACCAACATGTAGAAAAATTGACTTCAAGATGTTAAAAAATAATCCACTAACCCGGATGAATCCACGCTGTGTCGCCTCCAATTTTACCAATTTCCGTGACTTCGATTCCAGCCGTTCCATCATTCACAAACAAAGAGTTACTTGCTAAGTTTACCTGCGAAAGAAAATCACAATTCAAACCACAAATCACAAACGACGAATGCCTACTGTTGTACTGTACAAAAACATTGATTTAAAAAAACAATGTTCTCAATTTAAACTTAAAATTGGCGTAAATGATTTAAATTCAAAAAGTCTGGAGATTGAAGGACACAATCTAAAGTCGGTGACAAGTCTCTTTATAAAAACTTAATTTTATAGAAACAATAATGATTCGTATTCCACGTTCATCATTTTTTGAATCATTATTGTAATCGTGTACTAAGTGAAGTTTCTATAAAATTAAGTTTTTATAAAGAGACTTGTCGCCGACTTTAGATTGCGTCCTTCAATCTCCAGACTTTTTGAATTTATAACTCCATCGGCGTCTTCCAACATCTATTGCAAATGATTTAAATGACGAAATTAGATTTTTTTTAATGCAATATATTATTCTCGTATATATATAATTTGTCAACTATAAAAGATGCGATATCAATGGATTCTTCGACTGAATACAACAGATGAAAAATCTTCATAAAGTTTCTTTTAACTTTTTATTAAGTTAATTTCACAAATGCCAAGTTACCAATGACTCACAAAAATTTATTTTTAATTTAGCTAGAAAAACAAAATAAAGTCAGTTAGTGAAATTCTGAAATCGAAATTCAGGACTGCGATAAATAATTTTTTTAAACTTTTACGATTCGTCGTAGCGCAGTTGGTTAAGCGACGGACTGTGGTTTGGCAGTCACGGGTTCGATTCCCGGCGCGGGCTCTCGATTATTCGATCCCGGGGTACTGGTGAAAATGTGACTCCCACATAGTGCCTAAGCACAGAGAGGGTTACAGAATCATCCTGTTGTGATATACACTTCAGTGAATTAATTTATTAAAAAAATATGATTCGCATCTTTTATGTTGTGACGCAATCTCTATGCTCGTATTAATGCCGGTGTATTTTTTTTATGTTGGCAGACAGCTTGGTGCTGCTCTTCTGACTCATTCGACAGCCCTCAATTGTTTCGACACACAACCTACATCCGAGAGCGAGTGTGCCGCAATAACTAAACAGATTCTATAGAATATATACGCGACAACAATAGGGCCCACTTTACGCCGCGATTTATTATTGTTGGAACAGTGGCCAAGTTCCGTCAGTCCGTCATAAGCAATGTGTGCAATAAACAGCGGCGTCCTTTGGTGGTTTTATCTCCTTAGCGCACGCAGCGTCAGTTTTGCCAAATCATTTCAGGGTTACACGATTGACAATTGTGAATGTGAGCGCCTGCACCTCGATTTATTTGCACTTGAGAATGGAGTCGAATGCCGTGATTTATTGCCATATTTTTCGCCGCCAACCGGATTTTTTAAGGTTTCTTCGCACGCCGTAGAAGTGCCTACAGATTAAATAGCCAAATGACACGGCGGTTTCCTAAATTTAATGCCAGGGTTCAAATTGTTTGACTTTCAGCCAGCACCAAAATGTTGACTCACTCGACTTATCGTACTATTGTAAAATCGTAATTGATAAATACCGTGTGTAAAATAGTCATTTTTAATGACAAAACTATCACGGCAACTTTCAAAACTTTCTTAAAATGTTAAGCAAAAATTCAGGTTTGCAAATCGTTACAAATAATTTATAAAGTTTCTTTTTGTTTGCAGTCTGTATTTAATTTTAAATATTAGGATTTGATTTAAGACCAAAAAAATCAGTTTTACTAATTAGAAAAAAATAAAACCGACAAAAACTAATCGAAATAAGGAAAGCGTTTGATTGCTTGCAACTTTTTCTAAAATCAGCGAATGGATTTTGAAAATGTGACATTTTTAAATCCTCACTCACAGAACGATTACTTATTTTTAAAAATTCTAATACGAATACTTTTCGATATTGTATTAAAAACGTCTAACTAAATGTATAAAACACAGTGATAATACCTAATTAGTTTTAAAATTAACTACAGTTAACGTAATTATGTAATTATCCTATTTTAAAAAAGTAATTAGCAGATTCTAATATTTCCAAAAGAACATTTTTCAAATTTTTATTTTCAGGGCGGCCCACAAAAAACAAAACCGAAATATTGATATATTTAATCAAATCTTTGCGAAATGTTAACTGATTCTCATGAAACGTGGTAAAGATGTTAATCAACAGCTTGTTTTCAAATTCCACGAGGATAGGGGACATTACATTAAGAAGTTAATTTCGTGGTTCCAAATTGACGCTCAGTGAAGACGACTGAACCGTGATATCGCTTATGGGAGAAACAAAACATCACGTCTAGCGATTTTTAAAAGGAGTTTTGGAAAAAGTATGCTTGAGGAGTATCTTCTTCAGAATAATGACTAACTGGATCGACCAATCATCTTGCTTGGATCGGTGGACAACAATTTATGAACTTGTCACATCAAAACCAATTTTTTTCATCTCGAAAGCCAGTTCCTTCTTGCACAACCTACGATTGGTGCAAACTCTAATGTCATTTTCTTAAGCCCTTCAAATCCAGAAGTAGACCAAACCCATGTTTCCCGCCCATAGCTGAGTCATGCGGACGCCACCTTTACTTCAACCAAATTGATGATCTTTGATTTCACCTTAATCAAGAACATTAAAATGTCAGCAATCTATTCCGGGTTCGAATCCCCCGCACCTGGATGGAATTAATATTAGAAAACAAATAAATCTGACCAGCACACAGAAGATCAGAATGTACGAGAACTCATTCATGAAATTGATCGCGCCTCGTATGGCATGGACGTTAACTGCGGTTGATAGGCGATGCGGCGAGACCTTCTATCCCAGTGCGTCAGACTGATAAACACGGTATTCGCTCATCAATGTGCAGATTCTCAGATTTCTCACAAAAATTTGATAAATCCTGTAACCTCGCTCCACAAACAGAACGCAAACAAGTGGTTGAGTGTACGAGAACCAGTCTCGACTGCCTTCCCCTAGAACCTTGGGTTCGTCTGACCTCGGTTAAGGACCAGTGGAACTTTTAGATCTTTTGAATTAACATCACCTCGAGCCTACCTGTGTGATGTGACCTTGTATCCATACGAGGGAGGCAGTGGTCTGGCTCTGCAAATTTTTCACGAATATTTTTCGCGCCGGAATCTTGATTGTAGAAGGTTTTGAAGACATTTTGTGTTCGGGCCCTGGAACGCGACAACACCAATTACTTAACAGACGCGCAAATCAACAGGCATTTCGATCATCATCGTGTCTCCGTTTAAATCGTCTGATGTTCATACAAACATTTGCGAAAGTCTCAACAGGTGTCTACATACCCCTATAGTTCGTTGAACGACACTCGGACTAGTTGGGAATTCATAAAAGCCGTCAAAAAATGATAAAAACTAGTGGAAAAAGTGATATCGATAACAGCTGATCAGCACACGGCCATCACCAGGTGGTTGATGATTCCCGAGTTACACTGGCCAAGCATAGTCAATTCAAGCATGCTGGTGCAGGGTGCGTTTAACATGGTACAGAAAAATGCGCGTTCGTGCAAGGACAAGAACGGTCTGCCCATTCTCGAATGATATTTTGCCCATCTGAAATGTGCGAGAGAATTTCAAATGTGTTGGAGAGGGGTGCGTTCAACTTTCAATGCGATTCGGCAACCCAATCTGTTTTCACGATTGCGCCTGCGATCTGGAAGGCCCATTTCCCCCAACCTCGGGCGTAATTTAAATTTCTCAAGAACGCCCATTTATGTTCACAGTGTAGCTAGGATATTAACGGCATTTTTATACATGAACGCCGTCTGGTGTTTGCAATTTCAATCCTGTTTTTTGATATATCGGGATTCAATGCTTTAGTATGACGTCATTTGGCGCGAAATTCAAAATGTAAGACATCCGAATCTCAAAACATTGGCTTAATTTAACTGATCCTAATTTAATTTTTTTGTTAACCCACCAAAAAACAAAAGACAAAACAGATGAGAGGCAGTTGGAACAAAAATTAGGTAGCACCATAAATGATAATGGAAGTTTATTGGACATGACTGCAAAAATGCCGGTTCGCAACAGACCGCACATTTTCAAGTTTTTAAATTGTTCGGGCAAACATGATTTATAAACATGAGTATAACGTTATAAAAATATAATGTATATACACATATCAAAGTCCTTTGTACTGACAAAAAGGCATGACCAAAAAAAAAATGTGGATTGCAAATTAAAAACAAAAATGATTCGTATTTCATTTGACAACCAGGCGAGTACTCACACGAATCTCGCAAGACGTAATTAAAAATTATAAATTACATACTATTTTCTCATCATTCAACCAATTAATTCCATAAAACAATGACCCCCCCCCCCAATCTCCTCTTCTGTTTAGCTTCTTAAAAACCTGACCATGATTACATCTGGACGAATTAAAAACAGGTGCTTGGCAAATTTGGAAACAAGAAATGAAATTTTATGGCGGCTCTTCGAGCAAGAGATCTATATTTACACGCTAACCTTTCGAAGAGCCAACTTGCAGATACGAAATAAAAAAACGAAACTAAATTAAAAATCCACTAATATACATATTTCCGTATATATTAATTGGCTTTACAGTTTGACCGATATTCCCAGTTTCGATCGTCGAATTTAGGACGGACCTCACAACATTCCTCAGTCTACAGAGCTATGAAAGGCCGCCAATTTCGAGAGTCACGAAAGTTCCAGTCACCGAACGAATAAAGTACAAAATCTCGGACTACATGAAACGCTCTCTATTAACGTAATGACGTACGTTGGAGCGAATTGTAACGTATAAGTGAGATTCATACGACGTCATAATCTCGTTCTATATTGATCTTTGTTTTTCTAAAAAAAAAATCATGATGACGTAACATAATAGTAACAACAACTTCTCGTCCCAATTTCAGTTCGTCTTCGATCAACAGACAATTCTTGTCTATGGATATTGATGCAACGACTTTAAAAAAATTGATCAACGTTTCTCAACAATCTTTAACAAAGAACCTACGGATCAACAAATACAGAAATTTACCGACTGTGATTGATTTCTCATTTCGTACTGGTAACACGGCGAGAAATCGATTAAAATAATTTAGATAAATGCCGTCTAGCTGTCTAGTACGTTAATAAAATTTCGAATTTATTAATTTTTTAAACTGAAAACAATCAAGTCGAAAACCAAGTTTTTCGAATCGTTTAACACAGTACATGTACAGTACATGTCAATTATGCCGAAAGTAATCCGATCATCGACCGATCCCAGCAAAAATAAACCTCCAATAACAATTATTATCCATTGTAACGTCTCAATCACCGCTAATCATCTTCTCCAATCACAACCAGACGTGTTTTTTGTTCGTTCTTGATGAATTATTACAATTATTACATGTACACAATTTCTTGAATTTGCTGTGGCGAATTGAGGGAGAGCTGGGAGCGAGGGATATTGTTTTTACAGAGGGTCAACTCCACCATCGTGAGTGGGCGACACATTGTCCGCGCTACGAAAATCGGGAGAAATCGGGAGGCCGGAGGAACTCACGCCGATGACGTCAGCGGTACAAAAATCTATAACCGTCGGTGAAATATCACAGGAACATTAGCTGGAGCCGTTACCTGCACCACAATTACGGCGTACACTTGTTCGAGGGTCGGCTGTACGATGGAAGAAACTGCGTGGCGCAATGTTGGAACGTTTTTCGTTAGAACACTGGAAACCCGCAAAAAAGAGACAATCAACAAATGAGAAACCCAACAAGATCTTACTTCCCTAGTCTTAATCGAAAATCATCATCACTCTTCCGATTTCCCTCTAAACGTATTTCAAAGTAACCAAACCATTGTGTCTTCCTGTTTATTTAAGTCCCCAAGCGACTTTATAATGAATAAAATGGTGCCGAACCTTAATAATGGAAATGGAAATGAAGTGGAAACTATCAACGACTTAATAATGGTTGATGGCGCCACACAATCTTTTTCCAATTCATCAACTTTATTTTTTTAGATAATTTTTCCATGAAAAAATATCAGTGCGATTTTGTCTTTCAAATTTTCTGTTAATCAACATTATATTTTTTACTCAAGCATTTTTAATGACAAAATGACACTTAAAATTAGTTGGGGAGTGCCCTTAGCCAACCAATTTTTTTTTTTTTTTGTAATTCACTGAAGTGACGGGTCACAACAGGAAGATTCTGTACCCCTCTCAGAGCTTAGGCCCTATGTGAGGGGCACGTTTTCACCAGTACCCCGGGCCAAAGCCTGCGCCGGGAATCGAACCCGGGACCGCCGAACAGTCCGTCATAAACCAACTGCGCCACGACGGGTCGTATTAATCATTTTTCATTTACAATTGATCATTTTTCAAAATGGCAAGAAGAATCCCAGCCAGGATATAATGAAATAACGATTTTTGAAGAAAAAAATCCACGCAGTTCATTCCATCGTGCACAGACTCCTCCAATCCAACAGTATTTCACGTCATCGTCTTCCACGGAGATCCTAGTCTTTTGATACGCTCCACCTTCACAAGAATCACCTTTCCTCGACCAATCCGTGACTAACCGCCCGAGTAAAACCAGACGTTCCTAGGACAAAACACACTCCATGCCCTGCGACTGTTCCTTGTCACCGATCCGCTCGCCCGATTCGCCATCCGACCGGACGTTGGCTCCGCTCACACCGCCGCTGCCGCTGCCAGCACCACCACCGGCTACAGCACAGTCGTCCTTGGATTTCATGTCCACGCTCCCGTTGTCGAGGGTGACGTCACAATCGTCGTCGTCGTCGTCGTCGACGATGTCCTCGTCCTCCGTGCCGTCGCCGCGCAGTCCGAAGACGCGCTCGTCGTACGGATCCGAGTTGCTATCACAGTTGAGTTCGGACTGGTGGTGATGGTTGTGGTGGTTGTGGTTGTGGTGGAGTGAGGCGACGTTGGCGGTGGCCGGCAGCTGGTACGCTTGCAGGCCGTCCAGCTCTGCGTCCAGGGTCGGCGAGGGCGATCGTATTCGCAGTTTGCTCCACACGATCTTGGATAGGATGGCAGACTGGTTGCGGATGGTGTGCATAAACCTCTTGTAGCCCAGACTTTTTTTTTGCAAATGGAAAATACAAGAAAAAAAACGGAATGAATATCCGGATCAAAAATTGGCTAAAAACTATTGTTTCAACTTATCGTAAATAATTTTAAAATTCAAAAATAATTATGGTACACGCCAATGTTTTCAATTTAGAAAGTGATGAACGGTATGCTGGGTGCAATTTTAGTTTTGCGTCCAGCATACCGTTCATCATTTTCTAAATTTTAAAATTGGCTGAAAACTATTGTTTCAACTTAAATAATTTTAAAATATTAACGTCAATATAATGGTGCCGAAGCACGCAGAGTCGGATATTTGGTTAATCAGAGAGAAGCTAGCCTTCTTTGCTAGGATAGAGCTAGCTAGTAATCCGATAGTTACAATAATGGTCAGCGAGAAAAATTATTTTCAAATATCCACCATTATTTTGACTATCGGATTACTAGCTAGCTCTATCCTAGCAAAGAAGGATAGTTTCTCTCTGCTTATTAACGTCAATGTTTGAAAAATTCAGATAAATTAGCCGAGATTGGGTTCATTATTGACAAATGCTGAACGCATAGCTAAGGAATAAAGACATTAACAAAGCAACCATTTCTTCCGCAAACTATCAAAAAACTATTCAGCAACCGAGACAATAACTAAAAAAGATTATATTAACAACAAACTGATTGAATGTGACTAGTGCAATTATTCGTATGCTACCATTCCCTGTCGGCCCAATATTCCAGGGCAGCCAGCCCATCCTTGAGCCTCGTGGTCACATCCTGCGGCACGTCGGCTGCCCGCGCCGCGTTCACGATCCGGATGACGGCCATGGCGTCGCGCAGCACCACTGAAATGAGGACCGCCCACTCCAGACAGTTCGCCTCCATCATGATTTGCAGCAGATACCTTTATAATATAAACGAAATATTAAATAAACACACGGGAAAAGTATAGAAACTGTTCACAAAAACTTGTGCAAACGGTCCAGGGGTACTAGAACGACCTCATCTAATTGTGCTCACCTCACAGAGTTCACATTTCACGTCCAATTCACGTTTGTCGAAAGTCTGTGTTCGCACAACCCGCTAAAACATAAATTATATTTCTCCGTACCTCAGCTGCGCCTCCGAATGGGGCGGGCCTTTGCTGGCCAGCTCGACGCTCATCTGCTCGAGGTCACTAGTGAAGGACAGCGTGGTCCAGCTGCCCTCGTCCAGCAGCGCTTGGTCGCCGTCACCCCACAGCGAACTGTCTTCGGACAGATCTAACGTCTTGACGCTCTCGTCTTCTAATTAAATATATACAGATATAGATATCGTACAGTAAAAAAAAACAATTTTGAAATCGTTTGCATAACAAAACCCAATATTTTTCGTCCTGACCTCGACTGGCATGCGGCCTCAGTTGAGCCTCTTGTATGCGAGCCACGTTCTGATCACTGCCGAACGTCCGCCTGCAGAAAGCCGAATCGAGTCCGGCGTGGTTCTCGTAGTTGCCATCACGTGTGTCGACGTTGCCGGTAGACAACCCCAACCTGTCCACTTCCTCGCTTAGGCCGTTCACCTTGTCCGCGAATGTCAGCGTCAAGTCGGGCGACGTCATTTCGGAACCTAGACGAGAGATCCGATGAGTGTCGAGGTCAAATTTTAAATTTAGATGAAGTGATTTTTACACCCAGGGTTTGATCACCAATTTGGAGTGCATAAGGAACAATGAAAGGAGAGGGAGCACCGGGAATTCATCGCACCAATTTTGAAGTTCCGAAAGAGGATTTAAATTAGAAATGTTTATTCTAGTCAATCGATAATAGCAGATATATAAAAAAAAGTACGCCCTAAGTTGCAATTTTTTTTTTGCTTCCAATCAATTGTAGTCAACCGCACTACAGGCGTTACGTCCCCCTCATGGTGCTTAGGCACTTTGCGAGGGGGAACGACCAGTACCCGGGATCGAAATTTTTCGAGAGCCCGCGCCGGAAATTGAACCCGGGACCGCCGAAACCAGTCAGTCGCTAAACCAAATGGGCCACGACGAGTCGTAAAAGTAAAATCGTACAATTCGAAGTACTATTAGTACCTGGTTCTTTTTGTGGCATGTAGTAGGAAATAGGATGAGGCGCGACAGGAAATGGCCACTGAAAATCGTGATGTATCATCCGCAGTACCGTGACAAATTCTTCGACTTTGGCGGCCCGCCCCCTAAAATCGAACGAAATTTTCGATTACTATCCGATTACATTGCAATTACATATTGCAATTATCGCATCAATCAAATGAATGACTCGTAAACATTGAGACTTGCTTTTCCTTCCTGAGCCACGAGACCAGATGAAAGTCGAGGTGAGCAGCGAAGCATCCCAAATCTTTCAGTCGACAATTCGAGAGAAGTTTCCTGGCGTGTCGCTGAAGAATGACGTCCATGAAGAATTCTTCGGGGGACGCGATGGCATCTTTGCTGGACGCGCTCCAAGATCTTCTGAGCCAACGCGTTGTAAAATAAGGAAGATGTCACAAAACCACAAAACCGTTTGT
This sequence comes from Mycogona germanica, assembly GCA_034698785.1. NCBI lineage: Eukaryota > Metazoa > Arthropoda > Diplopoda > Chordeumatida > Chordeumatidae > Mycogona > Mycogona germanica. The sequence continues at coordinate 1,941 of JAQGBY010004226.1, read as the reverse complement.
CGCATTACGACTCAACTATTACACACAGCTCATCAAAATCTTAACCATCTCTGTATATAATCGATCAACCACAACAGATGTAGCACGTAATTCGAAATCAAACAATACCAACCGTTTTTGAGGAATTTTCTTGGGATCGCTACGCAGTTGACCCCCGTCTTTGATGTTACCAGACGGACCCGGAGAATTCTCAGGCTTGGACATCGTCGCAAGACTGTACGTGCGCGCTCTCGGCACCTTTGAGAGGACAGACAAGTATTGGTCATTTAATATTAGAACCTCAAGATCAGTTCACAACTGTAAAATACCAGCGAACCAGTATTAATGTTTTCCTGTGGCCCCCCAAAATATTCTGAAGCGTAAGAATTTTTTTTGGATATTTATTAAGATATATATATATTATTTAGATAGCTAAAGCTAATATGGTGTGATGCTGGACTCATCACACCATTATAGCTTTAGCTATCTAAATAATAAATTAATCCTGGCGGTTTTCCAAACCTTAACAAATATAATATATTGTTTCCGAATAATAGACTTATATTTTGTCCTATTGATATATTTATATGGTATGGTGGTATGATCTTTTCAATTCGAAGTCAAACAAATACCAAACAATAAACATGAATGACTATTCAAAATTAAAATTTCCTTTAAATAGGAATTTAGGATTATTAGAATTTTAAAAATCAATAAGATACATGTATATAGTGACATTTAGTTTTGCAAGGGCAAGGACATATTATTCAATGTTCGTTCTGAAATTTTCAAGTGTTATTCACCTGCATTGTTCCTAGTACAAACGAAATCTCCTCATTGGCGGAGACGGGCGGAGCGGGATGCGCCGCCGGATATTTGGCAGATGAGGGAGCGACGAAACTAGATCGTGGTGGAGATTCGACATCGCTGGGATCTACAGGCGCAAAAGTTACAAAAACAGTCACGTTTGACAAAGCAATTACATATGGAGAGTGGTGAATGGTGAACGTTAAATTGTCACAGAAATCAACAATTTTAGTGCATGACAACTTTAGTCTATTCTAATAGTCTATAGAAATATTGAGATTTCATAATTGTACAAAGTATCGTTTGCACTGAGTTTGATTTAAACAATGTTAGAATCACCCATGGCCATACATAGCGCAAAATCTTAGCATCAATTATTTCTATACTCTATCGGCACGATTCCTCAATAAGGGGCTTACCAATGGCCTTGAGAAAGCGAACCAGGTCCTTGCAGAGTTGCCACTCTCCGTGCTCGAGGGCCGCATCCAACAGCTTGGTGGCGTATTGTCGACTGATGGATGAAGACTCGAGGTTTTGGAGGATGATCAGGTAGCTAGCACCGGTAGCCAGTTGGTTTTTCTGAAGGCATTCCTGATCAATTACCCAGAGTTAAGAGATTGGTTAAATGTTCGCAAAGCCCTCTCGGTGCAAGATCTGAGATTGGTATCTCAGTAAACGGTCAATAACCAAAACTAATTTTGTGGAACACTCAGCTCATTTTCAACCCAGGTTTGACCAGAAAGTTACAGAATCGTTGAACGAATGAAATGCACATTTAAATAGTACGACTCGTCGTAGCCCAGTTGGTTAAGCGAATGACTGTGGCTTCGGCGGTCCCGGGTTCGATTCCCGGCGCGGGCTCTCGAAAAAAATTTCGATCCCGGGGTAATGGTCGTTCCCCCTCGCAGTGCCTAAGCACCATGAGGGGGACGCAACGCCTGTAGTGCGGTTGACTACAGTTGATTGGAAACAAAAAATAAAACCCAATGTGAAGGATGTTTTGAATCCGATTATTCCTCTCCAAAACATTTTTTTTAACTTCACACTTCACACTCTCACCAACAATTGAGAAACGCTTAAGAGAAGACATACTTGAAACAAGTTATGTGGCTGTCCGACAGTGGAGAACAGGTACGGCCACAGGGCGATTTCGAT
>JAQGBY010004225.1:0-17109 GCA_034698785.1 Mycogona germanica | reverse complement strand
AGAAGCAATAAAGTAATCCAATGTAATCAAGAGTAATCACGTCGTTCTCCTCAGTTATTTCGCTGCATTTCAACAGGAGGCAACCATTAGCGACGAGACTAGTTCAACCCAAGAGCGCCCACCACTCGCTCATGAGCTTCTCAAGGGAGGGGCTTGGTTAACAGGTCTGCCAGCATATCTTTGCTTGGACAGCACCGAAGCACCAAGATACCCTGCTCGCGAAGATCCCTGAGTTGGATGTGACACACATTGATGTGTTTAGTCATTGCAGTTGATCTATCCTAGTCCACCATGGCGATGGCTCCTTGGTTGTCCTCGTGGAGCAGAATAGCAGCATGCTGGGGCAGCAGCAAGTCCTTCAGCAACTGCCTGAGCCACAACAGCTCACAGGCAGCGTGGGAGGTGGCCATATACTCTGCTTCTGTCGACGACATCGCATCTGCTCCTTGCTTCCGGGTAGACATGGCCACCGTTGCCTGTCCAAGCCGGAACATGTAGCCCAATGTCGACTTGCCATCTCCCCAATCGCCGGCCCAGTCCACGTCAACCCAACCGATGAGGAGAGGAGCACCATAGACAAGTAGATGGAGAGCCAGGTGGGCAGTACCGGCCAGATAGTGCATCACCACTTGACAGAGGCCCAGTCACGCTTGGTGGGGCCTCCACTCTCTGGCAGAGGAAGCCCACCTCAGTGGCCACGTCCGGCCGAGACACAGTGGCGAGGTAGAGCAGCCTCTCGATGGCTTGATGATACTGCTTATTGTCCGGCAGCAGCTGTCTGACCTCCAAATGCACAGCCAGGAACCCAGTCTCCATCGGCGTGGCGACAGGCCGACAGTCTGCCATTCCGTGTTCAGCGAGCAACTGGAACACCTGAATGCCGAGATAGTGGTGGACCTCAGGTCACATACAGCAAAGTGTTCATGGATCTCCCGACCGACTCAACAGGTCACCTCCGAGGTGGCCGCAGCCATGACCAGATCATCCACATAAAACAGCACACACGTTGGCTGCCTCGGCGATCCTGCCATACATAGAGGCACTGGTCGGCGGAGCTCCTGGTGAAGTGCAGGCTAGAGAGGGCCACGTTAGCCTGCTCATTCCAGGCTCTGGCTGATTGCTTAAGTCCGTAGAGCGAGCGAGGTAGATGGCAGGCCATCCCCTCCTGGCCAGGAACAACAAACCCCTCCGGCTGATCTTTATAGAGTTCCTCTCGGAGCACACCATTGAGGTAGGCTGTCTGGACATCAAGGTGGCGGATGTGGAGCTGCTGAGGGAGTGCTGCAGGTGGTCGACGGTGAACTCTGTTCCATTGTCTGTCCATAAGATGGCCGGCATGCATCCAAACTTGGCTGTCACAGCAGTGACGAACTCCTTGACCACAGCGGCCACCTCCGACTTCCTCTTGAGCAGGCAGAGCACTGTGAAGTGCGAAAAGTTGTCCACGAATGAGACAAAGAAGCGGCACCCACCCGGCATGGGCCGGTTCATCGAGCCACAAACGTCGGCATGGATGAGCTGGCCAGGCTTCCTGGCCCACGTCACCTTCGTGGGGAAGGGGAGGGCCACCAGCTTGATCTGCACACATGCACGGCAATCCCACCGACATTGTTTAGCACTGGAAGTGGAGACCTGACCAAGTCCAGTGGCCAACCTCTCATTCACCAGACTCTGGATGGCGGCCGCATCCCGATGCCCAAAGCGACAGTGCCACAGTTACAGGGTGGTGGCCACATGAGCAGTGTGGTGCTGCACTGGCATGACAGGAGCAGACGGCTGCTGTAACAACGATCCAGACACCATGTCTGGCTGGCCCTCAACAAGCCAGTTCAGGTCGGTGGGGCTCGAGCTGCACCCATGCCAGGCGACCATCCGGGGCTGAGACGGTGCAGGAGTCCCCTTGAAAGAGAAACTCCAGGCTGGTGGCCGTCATCCATCACACGGAGAACAGGCCGACCCCCGCCGATTTTGAATCATATCCGTAGAAGCAAAATATCGGCAGCAACCAGCCATTATCGAAAGCAAGTTCTCAATGTCGCACAAAATCATCTCTGCAACAAGTTCTCACGCTCGGCACATAGTTGTTCACAATTCGCAAAATAACTTTCGAATTATACCGAATTATAGTTGTTCAAACATAGACAAATACCGGCAGATGAAATTCCCATACTAGGGCACAAATAAATGGAGTATGGTGGACGAAATAAGTCTCTTGTAGTTTTAGTTTTTAAAACTATATCTCCATATTCCAAAATAGTTCGACTTATGACTTCCAGCGCCACCCCTACTCCCCATTGGGTATTGTCAGGGGGCGCTGTAATTGGATGGGAGGGGGAAGGAAGAGGAAGGATAGATTCCAAGAATCTAGATCTTACATAGAGCCTAATTTTAGAAGCCGGTGGAGATAATACTTAAAACTGAATGATTGGCTGGACGCGAACTCAGGGTGAACGGCTACAAGAAATGACACCACGGTAGAAAAAAAAAATATTCTAATGCGGAGTGAAACTACACATAATATAAATATAGAAATTTGAAATTGGCGAAAACACAACAGACAAACGTACGAACTCAACCAAAACTTTCGTCATTACCCAAAATTGAAAATGGAAGTTTTTTTACCGTATCTCTGGCTAACAATATATTTCAGAGCAACCACGCTCCTCGTCAGTTGTATTCAAGCCGGTCCAAAAAGAGTGAACATCCAAACCAAAAAGAGATTGAAACAAGGAAAATCGAAATACGGGCTGGAAAGTGCAAAGGTAGTAGTCGAGCCTTAAAACAAACAAACAGAGGTTAATCATTCTCCCCGATGCGGTTGACCATTGCGCTGGAGGGACGATCTACCCTCTGTTTTAAAGTTCGACCTCTACCTTTCCACTTTCCTTTTTCGTTGTTTCATTCTCGTTTTGGACGTGCGAATTAGCGCACCGACTCAAATACAACTGACAAGGAGCATGGTTGCTCTGAAATATATTATTAGCCAGAGATACTGTAAAAACTTCCTTTTTCAATTTTGGGTAATGATGAAAGTCTTGGTTGAGTTCGTACGTTTGTCTGTTGTATTTTTGCAAATTTCAATTTTTCTTATTTATATTATGTGTAGTTTCACTCAGCAGTAGAATATTTTATTTTCTACCGCGGCCTCATTTCTTGTAGCCATTCACCCTGCGTTTGCGTCCAGTGAATCATTCAATTTTAAGTACTAACCACTATACTATCGAGGGAAAAATTCCAGGCCCCGGTTACAAGATAACCTTATAGCCATATAGAGCGCACAATGTACCTTGACAGTCTGGAGTGGTGCTATAATTGTAGTTTATATAGCTGTATTTGTCAACTTTTTATTTCACTTTGAGGGTTTAGAGGTTTTCAAAAAATTTGCCACATGTGAAATGTGAATGGCATGGGTATGTGGCCACCCAAAATATTAACCAAACAAAAGTGTCATTGTCCCCAACTGGTGTATGACAACGGGTGTACGACCCATCGTAGCACGCAGTTGGTTAAGCGACGGACTGTGGTTTGGTGGTCCCGGGTTCGATTCCCGGCGCGGGCTCTCGATTATTTGATCCTGGTGTACTGGTGAAAATGTGACTCACATAGTGCCTAAGCACTGAGGGGGTACAGAATCTTCCTGTTGTGCTATATACACTTCAGTGAATTACAAAAAAACCCTGATCTTTTGACCCCCGCCATAGAATTAGGGGCTGCCTGCGGATAAAATTTGTAATTGTAATTGTAATAGTGCCTAAGCACTATGAGGGATACAGTATGCCTGCAGTGGGGTTGACCACTGTTGACAAAGAATTACTCTGTTACACTGTAATTATATTGTATTGTTGTATTTGTGTCTGTAATTGACGTTCATGGGGCTGTCGGCATAGCTGCCAGTGTGCCTCGAAGTCTTGATGAAATCTCAGGTAGGAGAATAATATAAAAAAGTGTAATGTGTATTTGTAGATTATTGATGCATTTTGAACTGCAGACGCAGAAGTGAAAGATTGGGAGTAGGACGTATGTAATAAACATAACATAAACTTTTACAAAAATATAAGAATAGGCAAGATCGTACTTGAAATATAATATAACAAAATATCTATCTATCTATCTATATATATATTTTTTTTTTAATTCACTGAAGTGACGGGTCACAACAGGAAGATTCTGTACCCCTCTCGGTGCTTAGGCACTATGTGAGAGGCACAGTTTCACCAGTACCCCGATCCAAAGCCCGCACCGGGAATCGAACCCGGGACCACCGAACCGCAGTCCGTCATAAACCAACTGCGCCACGACGGGTCGTATATAAAAATGAAAAGATCTTTGTGGTTTTGTTTGTGTGCATGTACTTTATGCATTCCTAAACCATTCATCCGATCACTATGAAATTTTGAAAATTTGTTCACTACATTCCCGAAATGGTTTATGCCAAATTTTTCTCTCCTACGATCATTAGATCGTACATATTTTACTTTTTGCGTATTCCCGCGAATCATTTTTGTGTATTCCCGCAATCCCCAAATCAATTCTAGATGTGCTCCCCCACTTACTCAGAGAAACCTTCAACCTACTCTCTTTTGTTCTTCTCGCTGACGTCAGTTCTGAACCCCCCTCCCCTAACAGGAAACAGTTTCATTTAACGCCACCAGAGTACAATCATGCATCGCACGGGAAAGCGACAAAGCACGGGAAAGCGACAAAGCACGGGAAAGCGGCATAGCATGGGAAAGCAGGATGCAAATGAATGCATCCTTTCTTCTTCGCAGCACGGGAAAGTGGGATGCAAATGAATTCCCGGGGAAAAGGGAAAATTGTGTAAGCACGGGAAAGCAGGAAAGCGAGATGCAAATGAATTCTCGGGGAAACGGGGAAATTGTGTGCACGAGGTAGTGTGACCGAGCCATTTAACCGGATGCCACAGCAAGGCGTGGCCCGGGTCAGCTAGTTCATAATAAATTCATAACCTGTATCTGCCTGCATGATTTTTACCATCAGCATATGCTTGAGTGCTGTGGCGTATTTAAAGGACATGCCTGTATCTGCCTGCATGATGTTTACCACCGGCAATCGGAACTGCTGAAGTGTTTTTTCATGGCGTTATACGAATTTACTAGTTTTGAGACCATGTGATTATTATTAGGATTAACCACCGAATAAGGGGACCGTCCTAGTGCACATGCACACTTTGGCCTCCATCCCCTAGATAGCTGATCAACTGTACGATGACGATTCACCCCTTTCTGTTTGATTCCCCTTCCCCCTTTGCCTGTATCACGTAAATTGTATTTGCCTTTCTCTTTAAAATCTTAGCCAGTGGAAGTGGTCGCACAACCATGATGTGAGATTAGTTACTGAGCGTTTTTAGTTTAATTATTTAATTCTTACCCAAAAGACAGCTGATGATCGCAAGTGATGTTGCGTGAAACCGGTACTGTCTACCATGATAGTTATAAGTGAAATTTTATATTTAATCTTTTTAATTTTCTTCGGGAGATGAGGATGTGGGAAAATCGGTAAGTGTGAATCGCCGTCGTCCTTTGTCGTCAGTTGTAATGGTTCTCAGTTTTTTTCTCAATCAACTGTAGTCAACCGCACTACAGGCGTTACGTCCTCCTCATGGTGCTTATGCACTGTGCGAGGGGGAACGACCAGTACCCCGGGATCGGCCCGCGCCGGGAATCTAACCAGGGACCGCCGAGCCACAATCAGTCGCTAAACCAACTGGGCTACGACGAGTCGTACAATTAGTTATCCTTATCGAATAGTAGAGTGTTTTCTATTATTTTGTTTCAGAGTTTCTCGCCGACTCTGTTGGTCTTTTATTCTCCGGTGCTGTCCCGGAGACAACCCCTATTTCATTATGAATTTATTATGAATATTATAGTAACATAAATTTGCTTCAAAAGACATGGACATCACAAGCATGGCATAAAAGACTCCGTGAAAAAAGCATTAAAAAATCAGAATGTCGAAGTACAGTGTAAACAAAGTAAAATGAGGGCTAATAACCCTACCAAACTCAGAACACTGGGCGAACGACGACGTCCGAGCTGGCGATACTAGTAAATGTACAAAACGACAGAAATTTGCGAAACAAAATGAATACTCTGTAATTGATTGATCCCACCCACATTTTCGTAAAAACCCAACTTGAACAATTTGAAGAAATGCTGACACCTGTCGCCATCTACTGGCAGTTAGAGGGGATTGGATGACGGTTGGTGATAAAAGGAGAGAGTGTGACCAAATGCCGTCACAAAAGTGGTAACAACAGCAATCTAGACCTAGTATAGAGACAGTAGCATAATCAAACATGATGAAACCCCACACCTGTATCAGTTAGTTCGACAACTGTACGACTCGTCGTAGCCCAGTTGGTTTAGCGACTGGCTGTGGTTTCGGCGGTCCCGGGTTCGATTCCCGGCGCGGGCTCTCGAAAATTTCGATCCCGGGGTACTGGTCGTTCCCCCTCGCACAGTGCCTTAGCACCATGAGGGGGACGTAACGCCTACAGTGCGCGGTTGACTACAGTTAATGGAAACAAAAAAAAAACTGCTGATCAATGCATACACACTGCAAATTTGAGCAAAAAATACCTGTAAACTTACATTTTCTGTGTGTATTCGAAACGCATAACTTGTTTCGTTCTCATATCTTTGCGGTATTATGCTGAAGAATTCTATTGAGTTACAAGTGCCCATGTCGTTCCATGTACTATTAAAAGTTTCAATTGCCAATTGATGGATCCTTCTCATTGCTTCTCTAAAACAGATCAAGACAAAAACATTTCTTATGCCAATTGATGGTGATAGTGCTATCGTATAGTGCACGTCACCTTTCCATTCCGTGTTGTCGGGTTGGAGAGGTTGTTGTTTATTTATGAATTTGGACATTGCTACTGTGAAGATTAGAAAGGAACTTGTAGCTCATCTTTATTCTTTAGTTAAGGCTAGGTTGTTTCAGGGCTAGCAACGCTCACACCAACGAGGAGTCGCCATCAAGCTCAGGATGAGCTATGTGGTGGCAAGCAGACTGTTGTGGTGATGGTGGAGCGCCACCCCACTCTGCATGAGCAAGGTGGCGGGTGCACGCTGTTGGTCTCCATAATTTGGGGATCTCAGCTTACTGGGTACACCATGATCACCACGTGGGGGTGCACTTGATGCTGGGCCAAGTAACATCGCCTGAGGTCACCTGACTGATCTCCAACCCACTGAGCAAGTGATTGTTCTGCTTCCGCATTCTCTGTATTCTCTCATGTTTGTGAACATTAGGACTCCCGAAAATCATGCTTCCACATAATGATGTGTATAACATTCCATTATGAAGTAGCGATTAATATATTTGTATTGTTAGGGACGCCAGGGGGTATTGACTAAATAAAATAATAAAAGGCGATGCTGGACTTATCCAAAAGAACTGGCGACGAACGTGAGACAATTAAATCGTAAACAGCAAAATTTAATGGATCAGCGTTCCAATAAACACAAAATCACAAAAACTTGAACAGACGTATAAAATTAAACACACAAATGCGAATAATCACGAACATATAAATTATGTAATAATGAGGTAAAAATGTTACAAAAACTTACAATGTCAGGTGGTAACACAAAGCAATGGATTGTTGTGGGTGACTGCACCGAAAACACGGATTATTCAAAAAATGATAAAGTGCCTGAGCTAGCTTTCGGTTGGTACAACCGTCACCTGAGGCTGTTCGCGGTGCAGTGCTGTGGAATCATGAGAACGCCTGTCTCGTGTGCTTGTGTGCGTGTAGGGGATGTGCCTCTCACAAAGTGCCTAAGCACTGAGATGGGTACAGAATCTTCCTGTTGTGACCCGTCACTTCAGTGAATTAAAACAAAAAATATATATTGCTTTGTTTTTATTGGAACGCTGATCCATTAAATTTTGCTGTTCACGATTTCATTGTCTCACGTTCGTCGCCAGTTCTTTTGGATGAGTCCAGCATCGCCTTTAATTATTTTATTTAGAAGTAGCGATTGTAGCGATCTGACAATTATGTCAGATAATGCTCAATCACTGGCGGCTTCATCTCATGAAGACATGGTTTTGGAGGCATAACAGTACTTACAAATCCCGGACAGGTGATGGTAGAGATAAAAGAAGCAACTTTTGATCCACAGCTTTTAGGTGCAAGGAAAAACGAAAACAACTCAACAAGCAAACAAACTTCAACTGGAGGAGTCCATTTTAACATGGTGGCATCAACAAAAACATCCAGTGGCAGCAATGTCTGCCAGGTGGTCTCAGCACCACAATCACCACACAGGTCCCCCAAACTTAAAGAACCCACACCATGCACCTGCCAACTTGCTCAACCTGAGAAATGTAGAGCTCCACTTCCACCTCGAAGGTGTCATCCTCTAACATAATTTTAAACAAATTGTATTGAGCACCATTATTTCCCCGTTTTATTATTCCGGGCAAGGCGGGCTCATTACTCACATAATTCCATTAAATTCGCTTTCATTGATAAGCTTTTTTACAGCCGGTGTCCTATTGCATAGAAAGAAACAGTATTTAAAAAATCAGTACAATTATAAAAATGTAATAAAATATAAACATAAACTAATAAAAATGAAGGACTTACGAGTACATATTTGCATATGAATCTTTTACAAATATTTGGCCAGACATTAACTCTGCATATGAAACCTATGCAAAACGAAATTGAAGAATTTCAAATTTGAGTAATCACAAAAACTACATTGCTGAAAACTGTATAAAGATTTTTATAATACTTACTATGTCAATTGACTGCGCATAATCTGCCAGATTTGCAATATATCTTTAAATACAAGTGAGAAAAAAATGTTTAATGTCAGGTACACGCATCATTGCATCATTTCTACGTGACCCTGCCTTTATATATTTGGTTCTTAATGAAAACTGACTCATATGAAATACTACCCTTGTGACAAAATGATGTCACTTCAGATAAAATAGGTGAAATTATAAATTGGATTAAAACATGTGCCCATAGACACATGCAGGCATTAATTACCGTTTAGAGTAATTTCATCTCAATGATTAATGTGGTGCGATATTAAAAACGTCCACTTGCTCAGTCATATTCACAAATTATTCAAAACCAAAGTGCATACAAGTTTTGAATATCATTACATATAAACAAACGTGGCCATGAGATCGCGTTTGAATATCTCCACCATTTTATGCATTGCTTTGTGGCATTCTGATATGTGAATTGCATTTGTGATGATCGGGTGCAGAACTGGTGAACTTGTATTAACCTTTCCCACAAAACATAACTATTCTATAACATTCTATAACTATTTTGAATTAAACTGAATTTCAAAATATGATATTATATGACATTATAACAAATTAAAAAAATATATATGAAGGACAATGTTTATTAGTTGAATTAATATCAATTTTATAATTGTGTCACAACAGACTCTAAAACCAAAACCACAGACAAGACAGAAATAAGCAGTGATGCAAAACCAAGTCTCTTGACTGAGCACCATTTTGTCAATCACTATGCAAACCTGATGTTTATCTATTCTGTTCTCATTCTGTCTCCAATACACATAAACTTGTTGTACATGGGTGGTGGAGATGACACACGATGGCAGCCAATTCTGTATATATGTGGCAGTCACAAATTCTTCACACCAGAAGCACTTTGGCAGGTTGACATTGATGAGCATACAACAGCCCATATCTGTGAGGGGCCAGTTCTTCAAGGAGCAGGGTGGTCAGCACAAGCTGCATTTTCCTGTGTGTGTGGACAGCATTGGTGGCATCAGAGATAGTCTGAGACACCTCTAAGGAGCAGCCAGACATGTGCTGCTTCCTCCTGCACCTGTGCCAACCAAGGTCGAAGCTATCTCCTCTCACACCTCTACAATTGAACTGTCTTCATCTTTGTAGAGGATGAGCTCAGCCACTTCATCTGCCACCACATCTGGGAGCCCTTGGTGGCTAGCTGCTTCTAAGCCAGCCAGCAAAAGCAACAGCAAGAGCAATTTCGAAAAGTTGAGCTCCACATAGCTGCCAGTAGACAGCTTCGGCACTGATTATGTCACCGAGAATGGAGGTAGCTCATCCAGTGATGAGTCACCTGACACTTCGATGCCGCTGGCTGTGTTGGATGTGACCTTTCGTGAGCACACTCTTTGATGTAGCATCCCTCAAGCATCTTCATGTCTGGCACCTCAATGTTCAAACAACATATCTAAATGGCTTGCTCTATGAGGAACTGCATATGGAGCAGCCAGAGGGGTTCACGGTGCCGGGTTAGGAGGGGAAGGTGGTCCATCTTTGTTGATCACTGTATGGCCTTAAGCAGTCCACTCGTGCATATAATGAGTGGGCCAACACGGCATGTCCAGCTTGGGTTTAGTTCATGCAGCCGCAGACCAGCGCCTCTAGGTCTGTGCACAGTGAGGAGGGGGTAGCACGGCATGTCACAGAAATGCAGGAGATTGACAGACACTTTGCAATGAAGAACTTGTGAAAGGCTACCCACTACCTCCGGATTCAGGTAGAGCAAGATAATGCATGCAGCATCTACCTCCACCAGTGAACTTAGGTGCTTCATCTGCTGGAGGTCATGCCTGATTGCCTTCCAGTGGCCTCTCCAATGGAGGTGGACTTTCTCTCCACTGCTGAGAGGGGAGTGTGCTCCTTTCAAACAACAAGCTCTACAGACAGGTGGTGGGCAGCCTGCTCTACTTGGCCACTATTATGTTCCTGGACTTTGCCAGCACCAACAGGTTCCTGTGCCGCAAGATTGAGGCGCCACCGAGAGACTAGTCTTTGGTAAAGCAGGTGCTGAGCTAATTTGCCTGCATGGTACAGCTTCGTCTTCAGCTTCCAGCTCAGGGTGAGCTACTCCTTGTTGGGTTCGTGGATGAAGACTGGGCTGGAGGGCTGAACAGGACGTCCAATTCTGGATTCATATTTCGTTTGTGTCCATGTCCTCCCCTGAAGTGGAACACCTGGCAGTCTCCAATTCTGCCTACGAGCTCCAGTGGTTGTGTCAGCAGCTCTCGGACTTGCAGTTGAAGCAGAGAGCCCCAACCATCTTGCATGAGGACAATCAAGATGCTATTGCCATGGTGGAGTCAGAACGGAGCATGACCAGGACCAAGCAAATCAACGTTCTCCAACATCACCTCCAGGACTTGCGTGAGTGAAGGGTGGTGGCAAAATCCCCTTTCTCATGTTGCACATGAGCTGTTGGTCAGCAAGCTCCTGGGGTCATCTCGTGGTGTCATCTCTGCAGCTGCTCAACCGTCAATCATTATTGATTTTAGTGAAATGCTTTTCATGGCGTCATGTCCACGGATTTACTTGTTTTGAGACCATGGCTCGGTTATGGCTAATCACCGCAAAGGGCCTAGTGCCCATGCGCACTGTGACCTACATCCCCTAGATAGCTGAACAACTGTTCGATGATGACTCACCTCTTTCTGTTCATTTTCCTCCTTCCCCCTTTGCCTGTTTCGCGTAAATTGTATATTCCTCTCATTGTAAATTCTTAGGCAGTGGAAGTGGTCGCACAACCATGTTGTGAGATTAATTCCAGTGCGCTTTAGTATAAGTGTTTAAATTAAATTATTTCCATAATACAGCTGATGATTGCAAGTGGTGTTGCGTGAAACCGGTACTGTCTACTCTGGTAATTATAAGGGGAATTTATTTTAAATCTTTAAATTTTTCTCGGGAGATGAGGATGTGGGAAAACGTGGTAAGTGTGAATCGTCATCGTCCTTTGTCGTCAGTTGCAGTGGTTCTCAGTTGTCCTTATCGAATAATAGTGTTTGTATTTGAGAGTTTCTCGCCGACTCAGATCGTCGTTTTTCGTCCGGCGCTGTCCCGGACATCCCCCCATATTTTTATATCATTATTTGTGATTGAAACTTTCGTTTGGGCTGAGTTTTTGCTGCTCACATGTAGGATTCATGTGTAGCTAGTTTTTCCCCATCCCCAGAAGAACTGCTTGTAAGTCCTAGTTGTCTGGTTGGACCTCTTCAGTGAGGAGGGGTGTTGGTGGGTGGGGGCACCTCCAAGGTGGCGTGCTTGCCATGGCAGCCAGCAGGGGTGCGTCTGAATAGCTAATCAGCTATTCACGCATGCCTCAAACTCTGCTTGTGTCGAATGTTCGGTTCGGTTGTTTTCCAAGTGTTCGCGATTGCTCATTGTCACTTTGCATCCCCATTTTGCTGTTAAATTTAACAAAGTATTAATTTATTCCAACTGCCGGGACTATTGTGACTGCAATTTTCTGGATTCCTGCTGAGTGCCCACTGGAAATTTGGGAATTCCAACAAAAAGTGCAACCTTTTTTAAGAATAGTTCCATAAACAAAGTTCGAACTTTTATCATGACTAGTTAAAGTAATTTGCAATCGAATAATAAACACTCGTACCAACGCAAAACATGCAGAAAAAAAACATTATATGAAGCTTTTAGAATCGTTGGCCATAAGGATTGCTGTTGCCAACCTTTTCAGAAAGTCCACTTGATTTGAAGTTAGGGCATTGTCCAGTATAGCTCGTCCACAATTTGGAACACATTCTGTAGGACATTAAATTATTTTGTAACCTATGAAGTTCATTTTGATTTGTGACGTCTTAGTTTAATCTGTTTATATATGAATACACGAATATGCAGTGTGCCTAAAAAAGGAGCCACACAAATTTAAAATTTAAAATTGGGAAACGTTATTCGAATCGAATGAAATTTCGCACACTTATTGAAAATACATTCCTTTTTCAATTGCCATGGTGCACGTGCATGAAATGTGTTATGAAACTGGAGCATAATTAACCCTTTTGAATTCCAAGACTCAAATTTCTCACTATATTAAAGTTGCGCCTTGACAGTGGTACTTGTCAATTGCCGATTACCGCTGCAATACTTCAAATGTGGCGAATTATCTTCAACCGAACAATTATGATGCCAAATGACTTCTCAACGAGCTTACAAGCAAAAGATGAATTTTAGGCGAATTTGAAGAATCTTTAGCAAAAGATAAACCAAACCGAGACTGTCTACCTTCATGCGACTTCTGAATGACCACAGTTTCCGGATGGAGATTACTTATGGAAATTCGTAAAGAAGACATTTGGCTTCAAAATTTTATTTGCTATGTCGCATTTTTAACGGTTTTCTTTGCAGCAGAGTTGTCAAAACGCGCTACCAAGTGAAGTATTGCATAAGTAATTTGCAATTGACAAGCTCCACCGCCAAGGCGCATCTTTTATAGAAAGAAATTTGAGTCTAGGAATTCGAATGGGTCTGTCATCTGTCTTAACTGTGCTCCAATTTCATATTACGATTATGAAATTGTCGATGATGTCACATATACGCACGTGCATCATGGAAATCAAAAAGGAATATATTGCCAATACTGCCAATATATTGCCAATACTTGACAATTTTTTCAACATTTGATTCGATTAACGCTTTCCAATTTTAATTGTAAATGTTAAGCGGCTCCATTTTTAAGCACACTGTATATGTATTGCAATTCATACAGAGTAATCATTATAATCATTACTAAAATAATCTGTAATTACTAAAGAAAAACATATTTGGCTTGGAAAAGCAATTTTGGTTTTGCAAATAAAAGTTTTAGAGGTCTGAAGATTTTCAAATTGGCATTCATTTTAGAAAGTGCTCACAAATTGGAATATTCTTTCCAAATCCATTGGAAAACCTTATTTTGATTTTGTTCAGAATAAACATATATCAGTAACATCATTTACAGAACATGTTAGAGGTTCTGTATGGTTTATGTTGGAATTTGTTGTAGAGGGGCTGCAGGCAGGAGATAAGAAAGCCAAAATGTGTAGGCCTATCCAACTATTTCCAACTAGGTGCAAATAACCCGACAGAGGCAAGCGATGTTGAAATAAATAACAGCTTTACTTCTTATGATTTAAAGTAGCACAACTACATACAATGACAGCTGACGACAGACTGAGTCACTCTTTTATGTGTGGTGGCTGCACAGACTGCCATTGGGGCTGGCAACCTGTGCAGTACACCACAGGAGCTATAGAACATCTCCTGTGGTGTAGGTATGCATGGTAGGCCGCACCATGCACACCCCCATCGCCCCGCTCATCAGAGCGAGGCGACGCACCAGCACATGCCACCAATCAGGCGGCGACACACAGCCTGCTCACCACCGAATTAACCCTTGGACTCTGTGGCGAGCGAGCATGACTCACTCGGAGGTGCAATTCCTCCAACATCTTCAAAACCTTCAAAACTTCAGAACCTTATTTTGATTTTGTTCAGAATAAACATATATCAGTAACTTCATTTACAGAACATGTTAGAGGTTCTGTATGGTCATGACCCACCACCTTTCTTGGTCAAACAAGGTGGAGGTAGTGGCGCAAAAGTTTGGTGACCACTGCTTAAGGGCTCGACCACAATCACAGCCAGGTGATCGTTGGGGAAATTGTGAGACAGGCTCCTACTATGTGTAGAAGAATGTGACACACTAAAATGGTTCATTGTAGATGTGACTCGTTCTTCAACTCCTATTTCCCCAGAGTGTGTCGACAGTGGAATAGACTTAATGAGTCTCAAGTGCCATCAAGCCTGTCACAATTACAAATTTTACCCGCACGCAGCCCCCAAGAGAGGGGCCTTGGGGAGGTTGGGGGAGTTGGGGTCAAAATACCAGTTGTTGACGGAATGGATTTCTTTTTGTTACAATAGGATAGAACAACCACACCTATGCCCTTAACTGGTCCCTCGACCCCAGCCAAGGGCCCCATCCGGGGTTGCTTGTGGGTACATATTGTAATTGTAACTTATTTTTGAGATTTTGTTTTTGCAGTGTGGATCATATATTTTGACTGGTTACAATGACCAAAACCGAAAAATATATATAAAAAAAAATAATTGTTTCTAACTTCATAAATATCTGTGGGACTAGAAAATTTTAATAAAATGAAAATTCGTTCGACCTGCCAGCATAGCTTGATCCTCCACCGGAGCAGCTTCATGGTCCTCCCGATAGCAACTCAACTTGACAAATCTCTGGCCAATCGTCTCATATCTGGCTGCCAGAATCAGGCTCGCCTCTTCCGGATGGCTGTCACGTAGTAAATAGGTGTACAATATGCTGGACGTCACGGACAAGATGACTAACATTATCAGCGCCCCCTGGCGTCTGCGCCATGCCTCCTTCCTTGCGCTATATTACAAGTGAAAGAATCAAAATTCAATTAATATACAACTTGAATGTTCGCACTGACTGATGCATATGGGGGGGAGGGAGGAAAGGACTGTGACTGGGGGAAGGGGATAACGTCTACCCAGTCTTCACATTCGTCTCAACTTAAGACATGATGACATGATGACACATTTTGTGACAGGATATAAGCCAGAGTGGTATTTGTAAAAAAAAACAAGAGGTCGAAAAATCTAAAGAGTCCCAAAAGTCCACATTCATTTGGTATACACATATTCATTGCTAACATACCGTACATATTGAGATCTTTGCGACACCCGTTATGATGGCAATACCAAATATATTTTTCCCAGAATACCACTGGAGAAACGACAACGTCCGAGCTGGCCAAACTCGGAAACAAACGATAGAAGTTTGCGAAACATAATGACACATATCTATGTGTCGTAAACATTGCTTGTTTGTACATGATTGCTTGGACTGTAATCGAGTGATAGCATCAAGATCGTCGATTTCATACTGAGAACTGTACGATTCGGCGTAGCGCAGTTGGTGTAGTGACTGACTGTGGTTTGGAGGTCCTGGGTTTGATTCCCGGCGCGGGCTCGCGATTATTCGATCCCGGGGTTCTGGTGAAAATATGCCCTATGCCATAGTGCCTAAGCACAGAGAGGGGTACAGAAACTCCTGTTACGATACATACTAACAAAATGAACTAACAAAATAATAATAACTGAGCAACGCTTACTTTTGATCTTCCCCACGTGGCGCAGTTGGTTAAGCGACTGACTGTGGTTCGGCGGTCTCGGGTTCGATTCCCGGCGCGGCTCTGGCAGCGGAGCTGTACAGGTGAAAATGTGCCTCTCACAAAGTGCCTAAGCACTGAGAGGGGTACAGAATCTTCCTGTTGTGATCCATCAATTCAGTGAATTCATCATCATCATCATCATCTTCAGGAATAATTAAGAAATTGCCGATTTGTGACCCTTGGTTCTCCACTTGTGGGAGAGCCAAGTCACATCAATAAATCGAATATAATTCAATTTAAAAAGTAATAACAGACCACCACAAATGACTGGCAGCCACAAACAAATAGAAATAGATAGTAAAAAAAAATGCATTTTGAAACGACGATCATTTCAAAGTCCACTGGGCTGCAACGTGAAAATAAAATATAAAATAAGAAATAAATGTGGCAAAACAATAAAACAAAATGAAAATAATGATGCAACCCAAAAACAAACCCCAAGACAGATATGCATGAATGAGTAAATAAATTGAAAACCGTGCAAAAACCTTCAAGGTATTAATTTAAAACGATCACAGTATTCAAAGATGGGTGCATTGGCAATTGAAAAAATAGAAATAACTAATTGAATGGAAACCAGAATAAAATAAACTAAATTAATAGATGCCCCCTCCAAGATCACCACACCTTTTATTACCACACCTTTTAACTTGAACTGTCAATTGAACTTTTTGTAACAGCAATATTTCTAGAATATTCTGAAAACTTGGAAACATATAAATACCAGCACCAAGCTAGAGAAAATCAGAGCCAGGCAGGAGCCTTAACAAAGGAGCAAGCCAGCCAGCTCTCTGCATCCCCACCGAAGCTGCATAGCCCTGCCTGCTCGAGAAGCACAACAGGCCCCATAAGTCTAACAAAAATGGGATTAGGGTAAAAAGCTCCAACGACAACAAAGTAGATGGCCTCTCTAACCAAGCTCCAAGGACCAATAAGTGGATGACCTCTCTAACCAAGCGCCAAGAACAAAAAAGCAGAAGTCCAGCTCCACTTCCAACTTGTGTATAAGTAATCAAGTGTTTATGAGCACACAAATAAATGAAAACGAGATGCACATAAAAATAATCGCCGAACCGGAACGATG
>JAQGBY010004224.1:0-17110 GCA_034698785.1 Mycogona germanica | reverse complement strand
GAAGAACGAATAAAAAATCATGTAAGCAACTTCCTGCATTGCCTAACACGCGCATCTTCGTGCTATGAGGGGGGGGGAAGAAAAACATCTGAATTCCAACTAAAAATACACCAGTGCTTGGTTTCTGAGCTATATTAGGTTATTCTAATGACCTGAATCTGAATGCAGTTTCAGCATGCTTGAAATGAAATATGCATTGGCTTTTTTTACTGGCCCACTGACGGCAGTGTCTCAAGTAGTGCAATCTATCCTGATTCAAATAATTTAATTGAATTACTTTTCTCGTTCTCTCTCTCTCTCTCTCCGAGCAAATGGTGCCTCACCATTTTTGGGAAATAATTAAAGCGTGGTTTACACCAGAAAAGATCGAACAGATCTTTTCCAGAGTAAAATCTCTAAAGTCGATCGTCTTCAGTTGCGGGAGACTGGAGCGTATTTAGCTAGCTCACGATCTTTTCGCTTTGCACCTATATGGAGTGAATAAATTAAATGATTTCCAACTAGTTAACGATGTAAATAACTGGTTGAAATAATGTCCAATAGTAAAAGACATATGGAGTGATGCAGTGATCCATTCACACGCCGTTTAAATGTTTGCTCAATAGATGGCGCGGTTGCGCGTAAATTTAATGTTTCACAGCAGAGACGCTGATGTAGTCTTTACATTCGAACCAAAAAGAGCGCTATTCGTGTGTCGTTGCCGCTCATGCTATTTCGAGAGCGGAGCGGAGCCTCAGAGAGCGCGCAGAAGGCGCTCAGTAAAACGGATCCCATTAGAGGATCCGTTTAATTTATATTCTTGAAATTTATATTCATGATGGGAGCTACAAACGCTCCTCGAAGCAACGATTTTTCGGTTTACACCTTAAATATTAAATGGTGAATTCGGGACATCTCTCATTACATCTTAAAGTTGCGATTTTTTCCGCTCCTATGCAACGAAAACCGGCTCCGACAAAGATCATTCCGATCTTCTCAGGTGTAAACCGCGCTTGAGAGCGAGAGCCAGAGCGAGATTGAAGCTCGCTGCTCCATTTCAAGCTAAGTCGAATTCGTGGTACATTAATTAAAGTCTGGGTGGAAGCCCGATAAATATGGAGAGGCTCGCACTAAAATAATATTTGTTAATTAGAGCCACTTCTTCAGCTTCATCCAATTTGTTGCATCCAAGTTCCATTTTGCTATGCGTTCAATTTTTTCTAATCAATCTCATAAAAGACTGTAATAAAGTGGAACGGTCAGTCTTCATTAAAACAGACAGGAGGAAATCTAATGATCGTCTGACGCATTAAATTCCAAGGTTAATCTCTACGTCTGACGAAGGTCGTACTCGCAATCTTGCTGCTTTTCCACGCTCTTAATTACAAGCAGCATTGAACTGCATAAAATCGTCGTAAACCACTTGATGCAATTAAAATGGCTTTTGGCGAATATGGCGCACTTATTTTTATTTTTCCGAAGTGACTAAAAAGGTACGGCAATCATGATTTCTGCATCAAGCCAGCGACTCACACCGGGCTTTAAAAATAGAAAAGTTGTCGTTTTTTGCGCCATTCCACGTCGCATGCAGAAAGCGTTGGTTTCATCAGTTACTCGACAGATGGCGATACTCGAGGCGCACGTCAAGGCACAATGGAGGCTTAGGATCCTTCCAGTTCTGTGCACATGACAGTGACAATTGATTTATAAATTAAGGAATATCTCTATATGCGGGAGCGATCGTGGTGAGGTCGTGACATCCTAACGTTGTGGGCGTCCCAGTTCGCAAATCGCCGGACTCCCAACTGATTTTTAAAACGCATTCGGCGGCCGTCGCGTCCACCTCAGCACGATACTTCGTAAAACAATTGTTTTTCGGCATATAGACTCAAGTGCGTTGACCCTAGTGAAGGCATGCCACCACCCTCCCTCCCTCCCTCTGTATACCAAATACAGAATACTGGCGAGTGAAGAGCGCGTCAGAGGAATCTCAAGAGCGCGGTCAAGTTGGGCGAACGGAATATTAATGCGAAACAGAGGGAGACGTTTGATCAAATATGTCAACAAAAATACGATGTTACTGCAATTAGTTGAAAAAAATGTCCGATAGTGAAAGATGAGTGAAAAACAATTTATTCCGTCGCGTGGGCGGGGTGTCCATTTTGAAGGAGCGAGAGAGAGTAATAACATCAAAACTAAACCCACAATACGTAGCTTATATTTTGGTTGTCTGAATCAAATTTATGTTTAACGTTTATTGGTCGTTAACAACTCAATGTTTAGATTTTTTATTTCAAAAAGGGCTTGCTTTTAAGTTTAAAATTATTCATAATTTTTTCTTTTTTTAACTCTATAGGAAGTTTCGAAATTAAAAAAATTACTGTAAACTTTTAAAATGTTTGGTAATTAAGGAGGTTAACCAAATTTCTAGGCTCAAAGCCCCTCCAGAGGGGCGACCTGATAATTTCTCCTAACCCTGGTCTAACCTAAGTAGGGATCTTTAACGTTTCCAGATATCACCACGATCTATTTCCATTCCTAAAGAAAGACCACGTAGGAGATTCTCTCGTCCGAAAAATTCAGAAGGTGTCTGCCGGGATCGAACCCGCGATACGGGCTTGGAAGGCAGGTACGCTAACAGTAGTAGAAATGCTAGACATGAAAATACCAGCGTACAGGTCTTAAATAATATCCTGAATTATGAGGTAATAAATACTGGAGTGAATTATTTGTTACCTAATGTGAGTTGTTTCATGGATCATATTCTTACTCTTTTTTTCGTGCCAATTTAAGAAAATTGAGGATTATTTTGGAGGTGCACCCGCATATTTTTCTTGTGCGATGAATACAGGTATTATTATTTTTTAAATGTTGATTGTCGCATTTCTTTGGCGACATTCGTCTACCGGTAAATCATGTGGGAACAACGAATTGTTTATTTTGCAATTTTTTGCGAATTTATGCGGGTTCTTTCAATGATCCGGGTTGTTCGCGTATGCTACTGATATTCAATGAGCAGTTATTTATGGCATAGGATTTTCTGCAGTCACAACTTATTTATGACCATAATATTTTTAACCTATTTTGCTGTCGCTTTGCGGATTCCATGGCAACTAAATCAAATATTTATTTCCCTTCTCTAGTCTCGTTGCCTCTTGCGTATAGCTTCAAAAGAAAATTGCGGTACTCTACGGAGTGGCGGGTTCAATTCCCGGTCGAGGTCACTTGAATTTTACGGACGAGAGAAAATCCTACTCACGTCTTTCTTTGGATTGAGCACATGAGGTACACGCTAAAGATCCCCACCTAAGATCTAAGCAAAATTACTAGGTCACCCCTTGAATTATGTAGCCATCTGCAACGATCTTTACATTCAAATTTACTAATCTGCAGAGTAGTGAATTAGAACATTTAAGGAAATCTACAAACGATAATAATCATATATTGCTTTACTGCAATACAATTTTTGCCTTTATTACACAACTTGTCAACTGAGTTCCGCAAATAATTGCAAAAGTTGTGCATCCATGTTTTATTCATTCGAGAGAGTCCAGCTTGAACTAGATCATTTCGGTCATTTATCTTCAAATCATTTCCGTCTGAATTATTTTTGCGGCACATCTTCATTCAACTACAAAGAATATATTGCGACACATACGCGTATCCTACAACATAGAACACTTCTATACACGGGGTACGCGTAGCAGTTCTCATCATCGTATAGAGAAGGGTTTTGAGTACTGGATCCGGTCTAGAATATTTGAGGGACGAACTGAAATTACGATGGATCTATGTTGCAGCCCGCCCGCCGTTTCGGTTCAAATAAAACGTCGTGATATATTGCGAAAGCCGGACATTTTTTCATATATATATTTTTTTTTTGCCCGCGTGTCCAAACGATAAAGCGCTCCATCGCATCAGTAAATTGTCCTGCACCAAAAACGATACCAAAAATAAGAAATAGATACCAAAATGGCGAGTACAGTACTTTACAATTGTGATCCCCCCATCTGTCGGCGATAATACACAAAGTTCGGCAAAAATGTCGTTTTTTTTTTTGAACGACCGAGGTATTTTATCGTTACATTTCCTTGGCAAAGAAAAACTGCCGCGCATCATCAGGAGTCCGAAACACGAAACTTAGAGTGGAGAGTCTAAAAACGGTTTGAGAAATAACGAGAAAAAAAATACTGTACATATTTGTGTGATGTACGAGTGAGATAAAATAGAATGTGACTGTCTAAAAAAAAACTTGTTTTTCGTTTGGAACGTGGAGAGAGCGAAGTTGGGAGAAAATCAGACTGATTCGTTTAGGCCTACACTCGGGCCTTGACACTTACAGTACAGCTGTAGCTGAAAACGTCACACGGTCAAGCAAATCAGTTATTAATTGGAACATGAGAAACAAAATAATTTAATTCCTTTCGTTTTTATATTTAGAAATATTTTCAAATTAATGGCTTCCAAACACACCACTGATACGATTCCATATAACGTTTCGCAATCGAATGACTCAAATCACTCAAAATTCGACAAGTCCAAACTTGCCACTCTGGTCGTGGTGGGAAGCGCCCTCAACGGTGATAATTAGAACCGAATGCTTCTGCGCGACAACCAAAGCGTTGCACGTCCAAGCAGTGTCAAGCAAAACCGTGATATTAAGCCTGCTTACTTCTATGGCGAATGTTGCGCGAAATCGCTAGTTACGCTAATGTACTCAAGATTTGCGGTCACCAAGAGAATCGCCATCTTGAAATTCGAATAGGAAGTTTATTGCACCGCCCCCAGTAGATGGCGCTGAAATCTCCTATGTGACCGAGTCCCAAAGTGCCACGATGACAATTTTACTAAGTTGTCAAATTTTCGGAAATCTGCTGCAGAGAAAAAACTAATAAAAATAAATGTGTCTCACTATCGGTCATTTTTGACTATTTTTCTGATTATTGGAAAGTATAGTGCAATTTTCTTCTTAGAGAAAAAAATGTTTCTTTTATGTTAAACATTCGTAATAAATTAGAAAATACAGGGAAATATTTAATTTTTTTCTTTTAATGAAAATAATGTTTTATATTTTTTATCAAATGTTTGGGTTGTCAAAACGTGTTTTGATCCAGTTGCAAGAAAAACAAAAAGTTCACAAAACTATCTTAAAATCCTTAAAGTTTCCTAAGAAAAAACAAGTCCATGAAGGACTTGAGCCCAAGACCACTCAGCCCGTGAGCCATGAACTATGAACCATGAACCACTTGCGCGCCAAAACTGGAAAATATTGTGCCTTATGAACAATAAAAATGTGATCACGACCTAGTCAGGTGACATATCGTCATTTCCGTCAGAAGACGTCCTACCTTCAATAATGTATTGATGGATCTGTGATGTCAAACCAGGAAATATTTTTACCGAGACTGTCGCTAGATGGCACTCGAGCATAATAATTGACACTCACACGGGTCCATTTCAGGACATACATGTATTATTCCGCTCATGTTTCGAGTGCACACCGCGTCGTCATACGCAGACACCATAAGTCACGTGACTCAAGCCAGAAATGATGGCGCCGCGCGCATCTCATCTTTTATCACCATCATCATCATATCTAATAACCGCATTAACAATAATGGTTGGTATACGGGAGGAAAAAGAGCACTCGCTCGAAAATTGTCAAGACGTCCAAACTGGAACAGCCTAAGTGATTTTCTGTTGTGCTTCCGTGATAAGTGCCCGGAGTGGGGGACGCTCGTTTTTATTTTTTGACGTCGTCGGGGTTTTTTCGTTTCGAGAGATCCATGTGGACTACTAGAAGATTGGGGACAGCAGTTGGCGGCGGCGGCGCTGTCTTAATTCACTCGCCGCCGCAGCACCAACACCGTGTTTACGTGTAATATAGATCAAGGGTGTAGAGTTACGCGTAATGAGGATGGGAAATGCGACCGCTCACTTGACGCGCGCAATATTTGCGCCCACAAAAAAAAGAGCGTAATAACTGAGGCAACAATAACAAAAAACAAGATGGCGGCTTGGGAACGACACATATATTATTTTTTATTTCTACGCAGAAAATGGGTCGTGAATGAAAGTGGATGCGCAGACTTCGGAAAGAGAGTGAGACATCAATCATGCAAATGACGTCTGTATTATTAAGAACGAAATTATTCTGACAAGATGGTCGCCGTGGAAAGGAAGATGACCTGGACTGCTACATCTTATAGCTTCGACGTCATCGTTTTGATTCTACATGTGGAAATTGTCGAGATTGTAGGTTTCTTTAACAACTTCGATCTTTTTGATTTGTGCGCACTTCTTAATCGGTTTCATTAAACACTCATGCCAAAAACCAGAATGGCAGATTATAATATTCTGTTTATGTGAATTTTTTGTGAGGCATTTCGTTAGACTTTTTTTAATTAAAAATATGAATCACCGCACCGCCATTCCAATGAAGTGCGACCGAATAGTTAGGAATATAATAAATTCATGGCTTTGTGATAAGTGATTATTGAATTATTCAAATTCAGTGTTTGTGCCGATAGAATTAAGAAATGAAAATGGTTTGATTTGTGTTTTGTTTTGTTAACCGAAATAACATTGCCAGCTTCAAGAATTCTAGGATTCTAAATTAAGTTGCATGAAACGACATTTTTCTCCCATTTGATCACAATGGAAAGAGACGTTCGGGAAAAATTCGCAGCGCAGCTTTAACTTCTCCAAAAAGTATAGGACAAAATTAACTGTGTAGAGAAAAGATTAATTTACGTTTAAAAAAATAATTAATTGATCCCAGCTGTTCGAAATTGGATATCTGGAGCGTAAAAAAAAACCTTCCAAAAAGATTTATGTATTAGTGCTGCCTTTGTTTTTCGCCAGATCTGGTAAATATATATTGTATATTCATAAATAAAAATGGCATTTATCGAATTTCAAAGCGTTTCTCTATTTATAATATTTCAATAATTAAGAAGGAAATACTGTTTTAATTCTCAACTAATTTGCGTTTTAAATTTGCAAAGGTTTGATACGCTTAATTGTTATCCAAATGGCATGGAAACTCTATATTTCGTCTGACACCATAACGTATGACGATTTCGCTGACAACAGTCCAATCCATATTAAAATGAAATATGAAATGCAAATTTGCTCTGCCTGAATTCACCAAATTCAGTGGCAACAATCGTACAGCTTAAAATATGACCAAACAGAAAATATATTGATGAAAACCAAAAAATCCGGTCCCCCCCCCTCAACCACCCGCATCAGAAAAATGCTGAACAAAAGAAACAGGACAAAAGACAGACCGTTTATGATCAACCGGAGAGATTAAAATAGCCGCGATAAAAATCAAGCAAAACATGGCGAACGTCAAATTTGTGTCATGGACTCGTGGTTGCTGCTGCAACGAAACGAAAAACGAAACGGGCTTCTTTTTCAACGTTTATCTTCTTGCGATGAGCTCAAGTATTAGAGTTGGTGAACAACTTCTTTCATACCAAAAATTGCATTCTAAATTAGATGTTAATGCGTAGGCCATATAATATGCTTCAGTCACTGATAAACGTGAGATATTGCAGCATTGTAAACCGCAACGCTGAGCGAATAATGAGCAAAATATATGAAACAAAAGTTGCGTGCCTCTTAGTTTTTAAAAAGAAGAAAAAAAGTATGCCCAATTCTAATTCTAATTTCCAAATCTAATATCGGGTTGAGTTATTGTCTAGGTCAAATCCATCAGCTTGAGAAATCAAAAAATAATCGATTTAACTGAAACATTTCAATTAAGTGTAATAGCGATTACTGACCAAACTGGATTGAGCTCTATTCATCAAACAGCGAAAGGTAAAATATTTATAAATAATTTAATTCTATATACACACTGTAGTCTCCTTGTCTATGGGACAGTGGCAATTTCAGGTATTCGTAAATTTCAATTTAACACGATTATTATCAACCAACTATCATTTTCTTTGTTTTGGTTTTTAGGGACAGCAAACATTATTTATAAAAGCAATCAAACTAGCTGTTTCGAAATTCGCAATCGGACACAATTAGTTATTTT
Organism: Mycogona germanica; assembly: GCA_034698785.1. Taxonomy (NCBI): domain Eukaryota; kingdom Metazoa; phylum Arthropoda; class Diplopoda; order Chordeumatida; family Chordeumatidae; genus Mycogona; species Mycogona germanica. The sequence goes on along the minus strand of JAQGBY010004224.1, from coordinate 9,081 downwards.
AAACAACGACCAGTTGAATCATAAAAGCTGTATTTGGGACAACGAATTAGCCGTCGTCATAATTGGAAAGCACCTTTGTTTTTGTTTACTCGCACTTACGTACTTCCGTGTACGAATCTTGAGGCTAGGGTGACCAGACGATCCTAATTTTGCCCTGGCACGCAACTAAGTCGAGACGCAATCGAATAGCTGAATATAAGAGCATGAATTGGTAATTCCTTTTGAAGCAACGAGCACAATTGAAAATCAAAATTGTCAATTATATTTACTCATCATCGAAACATTAGATGACTGTTATCAGATTTTGTAAGTTACCCTATTGCGATTGCACAGAACGTAGGCGCACGTCAGATGACTTGGCACAAAATTAACTCTTCAAATTAACAAAAAGCCTATTTGAAATGCAATTGACATGTTCCTGTTCAGAAAATAATGGGAATAGAAACTCTGAAAGACCTTGTACGCTGCCATACACCGGTACAGTGTATGCTGTACAAGAGTAGACCAGACGCCATCGTGCAATTGTGACCACCGACTTCAAAACCAACCATCTTTTGACATATATAATTGTCTATTAAAAAAATCAATACAAACCATTTTTGAATTATAAATAATCTTTTGAATAACGAGTAAACGGATACGGTAAATAGCAAGTGTTTGCATATTTTTTTTCATCTCTTTTTCATACGAAACCGCCTGTTGCCAGATTTGATGACCTTTTGTCCATCTATCTGGATGCAGGGACTCGTGAGGACGAGCAAGTTTAATAAATAATATTTTGAATAACGAGTAAACTGATACGGTAATTAGAAAGTGTTTGCATATTTTTTTCATCTCTTTTTCATACGAAACCGCCTGTTGCCAGAATTGATGACCTTTTGTCCATCTATCTGGATGCAGGGACTCGTGAGGACGAACAAGTTTAATAAATAATATTTTGAAAACGAATAAACTGATACGGTAAATAGAAAGTGTTTGCATATTTTTTCCCATCTCTTTTTCATACGAAACCGCTTGTTGCCAGAATTGATGACCTTTTGTCCATCTATCTGGATGCAGGGACTCGTGAAGACAAACAAGTTTAATAAATAATATTTTGAATAACGAATAAACTGATACAGTAAATAGAAAGTGTTTGCATATTTTTTCATCTCTTTTTCATACGAAACCGCCTGTTGCCAGAATTGATGACCTTTTGTCCATCCATCTGGATGCCGGGACTCGTGAGGACGAGCAAGTTTGCATATTTTCCGCTGCAGACTTGCTGCAATATGGCATTATGACTGAAGCTAATATTGCCAGCAACCGAACTGAAGGCCTCATTTATGCCGGATGCTCCTTTCTAAAGAGCGACGTGGACCTCTGCAAGAGCTGACACAATGGTGTTTTAATAGCAGAGACCCTGATCTACGGGGGTGTACACATGTATAGACACTAGACAAGAGAGGGGCTGCATGCGTGCGTGCGATGGTGGCGGAAAAGGATGTCTGGTTATATATATAAATTGTCATTGACAGACAATTGGAGCGCCATAATGAAGTCCGTGGACCGAATTCACTTTGCAATTGCTCTCAATTGTCTGACCTGTCAGACGCAGATATGAATGACGACGCGTCACAGCACGCTGTATCTTTCGCCGCCCGATGAAGACCTAAATTTTTCTCTATGGAAAGGTAGCTCTAGATTGATTATTGTCTTCAAAATGATTTTTATCATCACGAAATCAAATTCCAACAGGCGAGTTTGGCAACCAACATCAATGCTTGCATTAAAGATGAAGGTGTCATGCATCTTCGAGACATGTGGTTAATTCCAAATGTCAGAGATGTTGGTGCTTAGAACTCGTTCGAGAGTGTTTGGGGAGATGCCCTCGACATGTAGGTGGACTGTTTTAACCGCGATTGTGGTTGACGCTGAGGAGTTTGCAATAACATGGATGTGGTGGCGGCCACCAAAAACGCACCTCTCTCTCTCTATCTAAATCAATATGGCCTTTGCGGTGCTGGATCTATCCAAACACGCGTCGAGGGTGGGAGGTGACGGTCCCGACTACGTATATATGATATAGGGGACATTTTCATTTTGCTGCTGCTGCTGTTGCTGCTGCTCCCCTTCAACAATTACGTGCGATTTGCTTGGAAGCTGTCATGCGCGTTTCCGCGCGTGAGGTTTTGTATTGTTGGCACGCGCGCAGGTTGGAGCAGCAGACAAATTTGTAAAACAGGTTCGTCGTTTGCACCTGTTTGTTAAAAATCACTACCTTTTCCACTCAGAAACTGATATTCTACTGTCACTTCCCTGTTTTAAATGAACCATCGGAATACGTTGGCCTGTTATTGGTATCTATATATGCCTTGACGTCACCAGCTTATTCGAGCACAGATTCTCAAGATCACAATCTTATCATAGGGTTTGAACAATTAACTCGACTTTATAAATATGCAATTGCCTCGAATTTATAAATTACCTTATATACCTTAAAACGATTGATAAAAATAATGGTGCGTAAGGAAGTTGGGAAAATTAATTTTCATTAATTAGTCAATACAATTTTTAACAATTTCTCATAGTATTTATTATCTTTTTTCTTGAGTTGCATTTCACACAATTTTTAAGAACTCCAGGTGTCGGCACAACACTTCAATATAAAACTTCGCTCCTTACATTGTTGATATATTTGCTAGGAGGTTCACCAGCGTCTTCGCTCTTAAAAAAATCACAGGTGACAACCTGTTTAATTTGCCTGACCTAAACAACATCAATGTAGGTAGGTGTACCTGAAATCGTAAAGGAACGGGTCTCACGGTACTTCCATTTCGAATGAAGGTGTGTGTGTATACGAATTTCTCTCGCCCGAAAAATTCCGATGGTCTCGGTCGGGATCGAACCAGCGATCATGAGAATATCTGTTACCACACGAAACTTCCTCGCTCCTTACAAGTGAATGCATAAATAGCTTCCTAATTGCCAACATTTGTCACAGGCGCAGTGTTAATCACTAAATAAATTAATAAAACGCAACTTAAAATTAACCTCCTGATTCCACATACAGGTATATCCTTATGAAGCAACGGTTCTCCTATTTGCGCACTCGTATACCTGGGTGGGCCCGTACTACGACAGGTATCCGCCAGGAGGAATATACAGTCGTACAACAAATGTTAATTCTATCGAAATAAAAAAGAGGTGACCGCAAGCGCCGAACCGCGAAATGCCCTGACCCGCAATACCGAATTACGTAAAGCACCGGTGCTTCTACAGAGCAAAACACACCTGGAGCACCGATTGGATACCGACGAGGGTGGAGTCGCACAATCTATTATTCGGCATGATTTCGGAGGTAACGGTGAGGCCGTGTTCGATCGAGTGGCGAACGGGAAAAACGTCAGCGAAGTTCAACTGAGTGTGTTTGATGATGGGATTAGCGTAAATATTTGTTATCCCGTTTGGGATTCTGCCTACTACGCACATTGGAATGTTAGTTTACAGATTTTGTAATTAGGCGTTAATACGAATTTGCAGCTCGTTTTATGACTGATAGTAAAATTGGTACTGTAGAAATCTTAAGCTGGTCTGGGAGACCACTTAACTTAATTTTTTATATTCTAGTTCGACCATCCTGGAGGAAACATTTTAGACACACACATATTCATTTTACATGAAAACTCTTTACTTCTGGTGTTTGAAAAAAAAACACTAGGACAAAATTCAGGCCTGTTTCCCCCTAACCAAATTTGCAAAGTCAATGGAAAGTACGGGGAGAGACCCCTTCTTACGATTCGTCGATCATCAGGTTTATGTCATTATTCCGAGGAGCTCCGCGCACTTGCAGTGATCACCGGCGATTTCCGGAATCCTGTTGCACCAAAAGGGTGGACTACTGGTCCTGCTGCCCCCGCGCAGGACACAGAACCGGGCAACCGCAAACGAGGAAATTGCCGTTCGTCCGGAACCAATGGTCGGTGATTTTTGAATTGCAAAATCCGGTGCGGCAGCAAGACGTGAGTCCCTCGGCTAGATCCAATTCAGGCGAGAGGCCTGATGTTCAGGCCGGAAGCATCCAACGCCCGACTGCGAATTTAGAGAGATCGAACGAGAAAATATAATGTTCATACACGGACAAAGACATTGGCCGGAAATCAAATTTTGGAGAGTTCATCTTACGGCCAACTGACCCAGCAAAAATCAGAGGTAGGAGTGACCCCGTGTCAAAGGCGGCAATCGCCGAACACGGGTCGGTTACAGGTGGCTCCCCTAGTGGCCAAATCGATGGCCATTGGCCGCTGGGGGCGCACCTTGAAGAGGTGGCGATCACTTACAATAATGTCAAATGGTGCGCAATTTACAAGAGGTGGAATTCATAAAGCCTTTGGCAAAAATTAGCATATTTTATAATTTTTAAATGATGCACGTAAAATAGAAATTTCAAGGGAAACGGGAATTATAGATACAGCGTTTAATCATAAAGCAATTGAGTCACCATTTTTTGAAACTATTTATCGTTTGTAAAAAATCAGTGGACAACTAAAAGGCAAGTAAAAGAATAGAAGAAAATAGAAAACTTTTAAAATAATTATCGTGGGCTGCCACAAATTTTATTTTCATATTGAAATTCCATCGCAATAATACATCAGCTGAAATCACACTACTGTCAGAAAACAAGTTATGACTGAACGAACGCTACGCCGAAACGAACACCGAAATGCGTATTTGCATAATTGAAACAGATGTTTTTGACCTTTTTCTATTTATTTTCCTCGCTGAGCTAAAAAAAATTTCTATTGTTTTTCTTATCAGACATACGGACGTGCAAATTATTCTTATGTAAAGTGTGGCACCCGTCTCTCGCACATGTGTGACGCGCTATCGGAAATGTTCAAATGTCGAAGACGTGCTTTTCGCAAACCGTCTAGATTAATTGTGATGGACTGATGAGACGTGAGTAGTCGAGTGCTCATCTTCGCATCTTCGGTGGCAATAGTTCCACCCTCTCTCAACTTTCGGGTCCCCCGCCCCTTCTTCTCCACTCCCTGAATAGAACTTACACGTACTTTCACTTCCTGAAATTCTTCGCGCTGAATGCGATTGTTGGTGATCCGATAAGTTGCCTTACTCGATTGCCTTAACCGATACAATAAAATATAGAATTTTTTTAATTGTTTCATGGCTTCGATTTCTGCCACCGCAAAATTAAGCACAATTTAACAATGTAACCATCGTATTCGGAAAGAGTGGCGCTGGTTTTGTTATGAGTGTAACTATGTAGTTGCTATGTTAATTAATTAAACAGAATGCACTTCTTAAATTCTCTGTTGCCGTTGCAATTTATTTCGTAGTTATTAGTTGGATCTTAAGAATAAATTTGTTGTATCTATTAGATACAGATTTGAAAATTAATTGATACGTCGTTTTTTAAAATAAAATACAAGAAACATTGACCTTCTTAAAATGAGGCATTTCCAATGTTATGAATTGCATGCTTGGTGGTGCATTTTGGTCTTACAAATCAGTTTCTTAAAATCAAATTACAAAACAGAATGAGTTTAATTGGGGATTGTGCGCATGCGCAGATGACGTAATTAGATTTTGTGATTCAAATTTGAAAGACGAAAATGCACCTCCTGTTTCAAATAAATGATTTAGAAATCAGTAGCACTTCTCAACTTTACTGTTTGAAAACTGTTTTATTTGAATCTTCTCTCAAATGAAGTGTGAATTTACCTTGACTTGCATGTTCGAAAATTTGGGGATAAGGCGATAAATCTTCGTTCAATTTCCCGATATTAATTTGCAAATTTATTAACAGGCGAACCAAGCCCATGTCAATGCGGAAACCCAATACAATATTCAAACTTGTGACGCGACTGCTGGAAGGGACATGGGCTAGGACTAGGGACTAGGGTGGGGGGGGAGTCATTTTAACGTGTCTAATCGTCGGACTCATTCGCCCATTCAAGCGTGCGAGGAGAGCACACACAAACACATGGAAGATGATTGGAAGGCATTCGACACCATGCTGTAGCTCAGCCAATACATATTTACCGCTTGACATCACTGGGGATGCTAACAATGGAATACCGACAATGGGCTTCAACAATAACACATTTCTTCTGACTGCAACGCGCGCACCACAATCTTAATGGTATTTTTATTTTTATTTTTTCTTGCGCTATTGTGGCACCGCAAAAATCGAAAATATTCCGTACTCGTCTCGGGGAGAACATTCCGAGCGCAATCGATAGAAGAAATTATCTATTTGTCTCGTCGCGGCACAGTCTACGAATGAGGCCAACAAATTGACAAACCGAAAGCCAAACACATCCCAATGACTATTATACAATCGACCTAGAAAGAATTACATCGAGAGTGTTGTTCAAACAAGAGAATGCCAATCAAAATATAGGTTTTCCTGAAAGCCCATCAAATATGAGATTTGCCTCAAAGTTACGAACGTTTTCGTCTTGTACATATTACTTTAACTTTTTTGGCCATTACCTGTAGAGTTTACAGTATTAATGAATTGGCAATTTCGAATTAATAATCACCGCTGGTGGCGTTTTCAGGATGGCAATTTTTAACGAGTCTATCATTCGACAGTGAATCATCATTCCCATGCTTTACTAGTTTGGGGTGATCCCATCAACTTTTTACAAGTACATTATAATCCTGAAAGTTTGCACTTATCTTAATTTTTTATCTACCCACCTCGGCGTTTACTTACGAAGGATTTAACGATATTGAATGAAATTTGAGCTGTAGATAGTTTCGCAAATTTGTAATCGAGTGCAAGTTATTTGAGATCTTGATTTTGAGTATTTCTCGAGATATCAATCATTGAAATTTTAAGCATTGCCATTAAAAAGGAAAATTCCAATATGGTGTCTCCACTTGACCAAAATGGCGCTGAACATTCGAACGCCAATCACGTGATACCATTGATGCCAGCTACATCTTCCTCACTAGATCCCGAATTTTGAATTAGTATTTAAATAATTCCTCAGAGTGCTACTCCACAAATTAGGAAGAAAACAATCCATTTTCGTTATGAAGAGAGATTGTATCGTTATGAAAGATGAAGAGATTTAAATCGATAAATGTTTGGAAATCCTAATTTTATTTGAAATCACGCGTTGCGGCGCCATTGCCATGACGTTATAACACGTGACGAATAAACAATAGATAGTCCTTCGAGTTTTAATAAATGACGGGGCAAAGCTAGCTATTTCTCTAGCTCGACTGGGACAAAATAATCATAAGTAAAATCTAAATTATGCAGAGAAATGTTTGCCCTTTAATGAAATAATAATTCGAGGAGCAAACACATACGAATCTTCAATTTAGCGTATCCGTGGTTGTAAGATTCTATTTCGGGAATCCATTTTTTGGCAGACTGACAATGAATATGTCGTGTCATCAACTGAACCTTGCATATTGTGATACGGACAATTACTCGTTCGGTGTTACGGGCGTGGAGAAAAAAATAGTTAAGTTTCCGCGTTCAATGAACAAGTTCACGTTCAAAACGAAATAAAGTCGTGCAAGGAATCCGCCTCACGATTCCTCCATTGGATATGTCATTTTCTCGAGAATGTCACGGAAATATTCGACACGAATTTAGATTGTTGCCCGCTGTAACATCGACCCAGCCGCGATGTAGTACGAAGTGGTATTAATAATCCTTGTACGATTTTTGATCTAGACCACTTTTTAATAGAACTTAAAAATAGAAATAAATTTTTGTCGGACACAATCAGCTTCATTTCTAGTTTTCATTGGCTGATTGCACTTATTCGTGTGATGTCACACAGTTCCAAAACCTTCAAGAAGTCAAAAGGTAAAATTCTGGAATTGTGGCAAACGTTAGAGTTCGAGAAATAGTCTGAAGACAATCTAGGGATGGTTTTACAGTTTTCAATAGTTCGACAGGAGACCTCAATTTTTTTTTAAATGCTGATTACAAAAGTACAGGTAATTAAGTTCGTAATTCAATTTATTAGACACCGAAATTGAAAGCTGAAGTATAAACTAAAAACTTTAGGGCACCGTCATCAACTTCAGAGACTTCAGATGCAGGCCACTGCTTGCTGTTCAACAATTTTGTTATGTTCACCCTGTAGAAGTGATGAGCGTGTACGTGACGAATGCATTCCTACTTTTTATCGGCTGACCTCAGTTTCGATTGTAATGTGAGCTCAATTTTATTTTTTTACCAGAAAGACTTTTTTTGTGTGCGGCCTTTTCGACCTGAAAGCGTTAAACCTTACAACTCGCAAATAGATTCTCGAGACCTTAGAAAAGAAACTCTCTCGAATACGAAACTACGAGTAATTATAAAAGGGCACTTGAAAACGGAAATTTTCAAGTAAAACTAGTTTTTTTCACCCTAAGACATTTGGCCGATTGAATTGAATTGAACTCCTACTGAATTGTTTGAAAATTAATTATCTAATATCATAGTTTAAGCGTATTTATTAGTTATAATGCTTTTTAAGAAAATTAGACATCTTAAATTCTAACAAAATTAAATGAAGGATTTCTGATAATTGATTTGGTTTCAAATTAAAAAATAAACCTGGCGATAAACCATGCAAAAGTAGAATCAATGCGGCCCACTTGTATAAAATTCGAAGCGAAAGTGGGTTTCGATAAGCTCCCGGCGAATTTCCGCTCGATAATTACAGGCATTTGTTGAGTGCGACGACAACAAAAACGAAACAAAAGTGCTCAGAAATAAGAAAGAATGATCAGGTGACAGGATTTCCGTGCTATTGTACGCTACATGTACAGTTTATTATATATATATATTATATTTTATAACAAACTCCCGCATTGACCGGATCACCTCCGCATGTACGTATTAGAATGGTCGCGGGTCACACGTGGGTCGAAACTGATGTGTCAGAAGATTAATTCTTAAGAACAAAAATATATAGTTCTTTTTGTTTGATCCCAAATTCACGTACCGGTATGTACCGTATGGGGTCTCGGTGGTGTAATGGTTAGAGTGTCGAGCTGTTATTCCCAAGATCGCGGGTTCGATTCCCGACCGAGACCTCTGGAATTTTTCGGGCGAGAGAAATT
>JAQGBY010004223.1:0-17114 GCA_034698785.1 Mycogona germanica | reverse complement strand
TTACTGTAACTTTCGGATTACACTGCTATATCTATCTAGCTTTCAACGTTTTGCTTTTTCGGCAAAATGGTCATTGATGTGCAATGTTAATTTTTTTCGACTACTTTTATTGTTGACTATGATTGATTTCTTATTTTTTTAAAATGTTATTCGCCCCTTTCGGTCGCGTTTATTTTACGCCATGAGACTCAATTAAACATGTCGTCTTGCATGAATTTGCACAGGATCAATAAACTATATTGTCGTTGAAAAATTAAAATTAAAAGCAACTCTGCTTTTAATTTTAATTTTTCTTGCACAATTATTTTATTTATTTGTATCACAAATTTGCAATGAGGAATCATGTCAAGTTTGCTTGAATTTAATTGCCATTTTTGTGAGTTTTTTTTACAGACATTTTACATACATAATATGCATTTGTTCACCGAATCATTTTATAAATAATTAGTTATACATTTATATTCTCTAGTATTTAGAACTTGTAGGTTGTGGTGGTTGTTGTTAAATGATTTAGAGATCGTAAGCTTGGTTCACGAGGTTGATTCGGATTCGAATCTTGGTCGATGCGCTTGTTCGCTTAAGAAAGACTGTTTCGAGTATTTTCATTGTACCTTTTGTTATCTCAACAGGAATTTGGACACCATGATGCATATTCTCAAGACGAACGTGGGGACTGGAATATTGGCAATTCCTGATGGGCTAAAAAATTCTGGTTTGGCAGTAAGTTTTCATGTTCATTTTTCTCTTCATTTCCTTGGTGATGTTTTGCAGTGCCAGAACGATTTTTAAAATGAGTTTTCAGATTAAATATGATCGAGGAGTGATTTGGACGAACTATTACGCAAGAATGACGAAATGGAATCGGCCCAGCGTCGTGCTTAGATAGGTGCGGTGCACAAGCGCTGAGGCACTTGCGCCACTTAGCGATTGTCGCGTCAATAACATTTTAAAAATGGCAAAAGCATAAGATTCGAGTGATGGCTATTACAGGCAGCGCAATTTCTGTCCCGTGTTTATTCTTCTATGTAATAACATTTTTACCGACCTAGCGTTCGCGTCAGCTCGGTGCTGGGCCGATTCAATTTCGACATTTTTAGGAAGGATTCCGAAGTAACTTCTCGACCATATTTTCACCGGAAACTTCTTTTTAAAATCGTCTGATGTTCTATTTCTCATAAAACAATATCAGGGTTCAGTCTTCTTTGCTAAGCGCCATTCTGGAACGCCCAAATTTTATAGACGTCATAATGCAGCGCCCATGGCTCGAAGAGTTTAAAAACAATATGCCTCAGTTCCACATTTCAAGAGGGTCTGTCGGCATTTCAGAAAATGTATTAAATAGGTCCCACCTTTAATGGGTCACACTATATATAAAAACGGATTACTCTGTCATTTTGGCCGCCTTAATTCTGTCCTTAATAAGGGATTGAAAATTGAAAATGATTTCTTCCAAATAAATAAAATTGAAAAGAATCACCTATTTTCAGAGTTGTCTTCTTAAAATTATGTTAATTTTGGTATTATTTTCGGAAAGATTGCTGATTTGAAAATTAAATTATTTAAAAAATGAAAAGGCAAAAACCATCATTTCGAAGTGCAGTATACTTTACCCCAGGTCTGACGAAGATATTGGACAGACAGGTTTTATAATTCCTTACTTCATGCAAAATTTCATCAAGGGGCTTCTATAACATTTTAGTAAAATTGTGAAAACTTCTGTTGACTTTTCAATCATGATATATCCCTTCTACACAATTAATACACAGTGTTTATACACAATATCGTCCTATGTCGTATAATACTTTTGGAAGAACGTTTTCAATGTTTCACTTTGTTTCTTACCATCGGCAGCTGATGGAACGATGCGTTTACCCCGTTACGTTTTATTATTATTTTTTCAGTTTGGAACAGCTGGCTTGGTGGTCATCGCTATAATATGTATACATTGTATGCACATGGTACTGAAATGTTCCCACGCCTTATGTCTAAGGTATCTACAAACTTTAAATGATCATCAAACTTTTTTTTCTTTTCTTAACTTTTTGAAACTTTGCAGTGCGAAGCTATCGATAACTATTGAAAAGAGTTCGAACCTTATGAAGTTTTGAGTCAGTGAGATGTTCTGGTACCTTGCAATAAAAGATCGCGCAGCTATGCAGTTACCCATCAATTAATTGATTGGGATCACGCTGCTCGTAACTGTTTCTCCAAATCAAACGGATATGTCTTATTGAATTAATTTCCTATGAATTTGGGGTCATCGAATAAAGGAGATTCCTCATCATTTTCTTCATTTTATTCTTGATCCTTCTTTACAGTGTGACTGAGTATTGTCTTGTTGAAAGATGCCATTTATGAAGGCAATTTGCATGAAAGGGTGTACATAGTCAGTCTTGATGTTCAGGTGTAGGTGACTGGCCAGAATAGTTCTGCGTAAATTATTGGCCGAAGTGTTCCTCAAGATAGCATTGATCAGTCTCAGATCATCAGCCGTATCACTCAGATCATCCACCTGCCTAGGCTTCTTACCACTGTGTATTCAGATGAGACCGGGCTCTTGGAGCAGCAAAAAACTGGATTCATCTGGCCCTGCAACGTTTTCCCAGGCATTGCTGATGTAAATGGCAATGTTCACTTGCTCACTATTAAGTGTTTAAGAAGTTGAATGGCTGAGCTTAGAGGCACACAAATGAGTTTGGCAGTGGATACCCACATCCAATGGCATATAATCGCTTTAGCTATTGCTGTGTGTTTGTACACTTTTGACCCTTCACCAAGATTGAAATTATAGGTAATGCCAGCCATAGTATCCCTCCTGCTGCTGTGAACATGACAAGATAGCATGGCATCAATTAGATGTGATCAACTGACAGATCTCAGTGATGGCTCAAAGTGCCCGCTGTTATAGATCATCTTTATAGGTGCAAGCTACTGCATGGCATGAACATCCTACCTCTGTTTTGGAGATGCTTTTACCATTGACATATTTATCTTGTCTGGCTATTGGCTACGTCTGGTCTAGATCTTGATATCCTAGTTTTATGGCATCTTGGTTACCCTATTCTGACAGAAATCTCAGACCCCGGTATAAAATACATCATTTCTAACCTTGGTGGCAGGTGACACTTATATATGGTTTTATTGTTTGTTGTTTTGGTGGGACAGTGTACATGCATATTGATATCAAACTTATTGCTAAGAAATGGATATTCGTGTTATAATCCTTGTAATTGTTCCCATTTCATCAACACAGAAATGGTATACCATCATTAGATTTTCCCTCGACCACAGAAGCTGCTTTTGCATGTGGTCCACTGAAACTAAGGAAGTTTTCCAAGTTATTCAGGTTGGTGGAATAGGAAATTACTTATATTTCAAAATTTTAATCTTCTGTTTGAAACTCTATAGTGAAAAGGTCAGCTCCTACACACACCACAACTTTGTGCTCTAATGTTCAGTGGTGATTATGTGTTTTATGCTTTTTTAGCATTTTTAAAAATGGTTACTGATGTTTTTACCTTGTGATATTTAAGATGTCTGTTGAGTTTATTGAACCCGTAGCACTATTGAAATATTGAAATGGTTTGTCAAATCAAAACTAAGGTTTACAGAATAGTCCTTGTTGCACAACTAATTCCAATTAACCACCTAAAACCAAACCAATTACCAAATAATTCAGAATTACCCAATTTTTCCACAGATTTCTCACAAATATGTTCCTGTGCATTACCCAACTGGGATTTTGTTGCGTTTACATTGTTTTCGTTGCAAACAATATTAAAGAGGTATGTTCTCGGAAAGCAACCCGTTAAAAAATATCCAAATAATTGGTTTAGTCTTTCAGCAAATCATAGACCTCCAAATTGTTTTACTGGCCACAGTATTGCACAATGTGTGTGTGCACAATTTGCACAATGGGTATCAATCATTTCATTCAGTCGCACTTTTGAGTACAGCTCACAATATTATGATCCAGCTGACCAAAACCTGGAATACTGTGTTAAAATGGCGCTTACATTCTAGCATCTGTGAACTGAAATCATGCCACTTATTAAGTCAAGAAGGTCCCGTCGCCACATATTGTATCTAAAACTGCCAATAAACTCACCACACCAATAATGGGTGAATATGCACAGTCAAGTTAACATGGATGATGTTTATTTGTGGCAGTACAAGCAAGATTGTTCAAGAATGGCCCATCTGATGGTTTTCCATGATCATTATTCTGCACATGGAGTATTGAGAATGATAGGCGTCCCTATGTTGCTAAATGAAACACGCCACAACATTTTGTTTTTGAAAATTATCCAATGAGTAGCTGCCTCAGAGCTTCAACCTGCTATTATTGTATAGTGTACAAGTGGCATTTGTGTATTGGGAACCTCAAATTTGAAATGTTTTTAAATTGCAGATAGTGGAAGATGAGCATGGCAGACAACTGGATTATCGAATTTACGCTACCATGTTGCTGGTTCCCCTCGTTTTCATCAATCTACTGCGTAATCTCAAATATCTGGCGCCGGCATCAGTGATAGCTAATATCCTGCAAGTGATTTCAATTGGCATTATCCTGTATTACCTGTGCTCGGACATCCCACCCGTCTCGTCCCGAAAGCAATTCGCATCCATGTCACAGCTGCCACTTTGGTTTGGCACTGTCATCTATTCTTTCGAAGGAATCGGAATGGTTCGTGATAATATGTTTGTGAGGCTTAATGACTTAATGGCTTAATGACCAAATGAGACTATCGTTTATTATTTTTGATATTTATTTAGGTTTTGCCATTGGAGAATAACATGAAGTCGCCGAAGGATTTTGGTGGCCTGACTGGCGTCCTAAACACATCCATGGTTATTGTTACATGTTTGTACATTGCTATTGGATTTTTTGGCTATCTGAAGTATGGAGACGATGTTCTGGGCAGCATTACTTTGAATCTTCCTAAAGAAATGTAAGTATACAATGGCATTACTGTTCAACAATGTTGGTTATGGGGGATATAGTGCTGTAATAGTTAGCTTATTTGAAATTAACAAATGGATGTTATAGCACTGACGCTGGTGGGACCCATTAATTGTCAGAGCAGCTTACGTTGCTAGAAATATGTATTGTGACAGATGTACTTCAATAGAAGTAAAACCAGTGTTGTCACTGTCTGTTGTTAGTAGAATGACAGTGCATCTCTAACAGTCGATAATGTTAGTTGTTTATACTCTGGCCTGTAAACCATGCAATGACGAATGACAGTTAATCGTATTACCCCTACAGTGAGAGATTACAATTTTAAAGATCAATAGCCGTCTGTCAATACATCTGTATGAACTTTGACAATTTATTTTTCTAGACCTGCTGAAATCGTGCGTGCGTCCTATTCCGCCGCCATATTTCTGTCCTACGCCATCCAGTTCTACGTTCCTTTCCAAATCATGTGGCCAACAATTTCTGGTAAAGTGGCACCCCGCTTTCGTTTTCCAGCAGAGATCGGATTTCGCATTGTGCTAATTGCCCTCACCTGTGAGTAACAAGCGTTTTCTATTTTTTCTTATTTCCGCATATTCTGGGGTTCATTTATGTTGAAAGTGCAGAACTGCATTGGTGGGATGGAACAAGAATACGTGTTGCGATAAAGACGTTCCTGTACTGGACATGCGAGGCGCTAACCATTTGTGATAGGTGATGGGTTGCGAATTTTACAATTTAAAACTCGATTAGCAAATCCATTGTTGATACGATTGAAGGAATCGTTAAGAGTTTATTACTAAGTTTAAGATTTGGCGCAGTCCCCAAAGCTGCGAGTGCAATACGATTGTTCACAATGAGATGACTTTGATGAGACACTGCTTGAGGTAACCTTTTGGGGAAAAGGTTTGGAAGCATTTATTCCCTTCCTTCATTCAACTCGGCATCTCTCATTCCCTCGGTTGGTCTTGCCCCAAGGTGCCACTAGACGGCGCCACCATCTTCCTAATTTAATCTTTAGAGAAAGGGATCAAGAATGAAAGGAGCAGGAAAGAGGTGTAGAGTCGCCGAGGGGATCGCGTGTTTTCCTCGTGGCCCATGATCGCGGTTTCGATTCCGGCCGACACCTTCGGAATTTTTTGGGCACGAGAAATTCCTTCGTACGCCTTCTTTCGGAATAGAAATAAAATAACGGTTCTGCGGTCCCGGGTTCGATTCACAACGCGGGCTCTCAAAAATGTCGATCCCGGGGTACTGGACGTGCCCCTCACATAGTGCCTAGCACCATGAGGGATACAGAACGCCTGTAGTGCGGTTGACAACAGGTGATTGAAAAAAAAATTTATGACTCGTTTCTGTACGATATCGGGACGTTAAAGATCCCTTTCCTAGGCAGCCAAGGTTAGGCTAAATTCCCAGATCGCCTACCTGGAAAGGTTTTAAGATGTTCAATCAACCTGAGGTGAACCTCCTTAACAAACATTTATTTTAGGAAAAGTAAATATATCAAAAGTGTCCCGTCGTAGCTTAGATGATTAATGGACGAACTTATGATACGACGATCCCCAGCTCGATTCCCAGCGATGGCTCCCAATTATTTGGTCTGCTGAAATTGTGCTCTTCGAATAGTTAATATAAACCAAATGACCATCCTGAATTATTCTCATTCGTTCTCAAGAATTTTCGGCAATTCTCGAGTTTGCAACTAATTTTAGTTTAGGTTTATGACACTAATATTCGCAAATCTTTTTCTGTTTCAGTTCTACTGGCCATCCTCATTCCTCAATTGAATTTATTTATCTCTTTGGTGGGCGCATTCAGCGGAAGCTATTTGTCCATTATAATTCCACCTATTTTAGAATTGGTGACTTTCTGGAATCACGGTATCGCCTGGTACACGATTGTCAAGGATATATTAATATTTATTTTTGGATTGTTAGGATTCGTTACGGGTACATATGTTAGCATCTTTCAAATTATCACAACATTTGGGGAGTCGGGATAACCGATGCCAAATACTAGTGATTCTAAATACATTTTTGATAAATTATATTCTCCAATAGCCTGTGAGTTGCTCGCCTTTGTTCTAATGAATGAAGTGTGGAGCTTTCAATTGACTAACGGAATTTTTTTAAATAATTCACATCAGTTGTGAAATGCTTTAAAACATGTATAAATGGAAACAGTCGATTCTTTAATTGATTTCTAAAATATTTTGTAGCTATGTACTATATCATGGAAATGATAGTTGCGTTTTTCAATAAAATATTAAAATTTTCAGAATTCATTTTAATAATATGGATATCTGCAAATTTCAATTTAAATAATTTGCTGTTAAATTTTTTGCAGTAGAAATTCCTGTTGTGATATACACTTCAGTGAATTAAAAAGAATATACGCGTCGTCTTGAGTGAGACCTCTTGGTCCGACTCTTCGGGCAGCTATCCTGCATATTTCATTTTCTCGAGTTGGTTTGAAACTTATGTTATTTATAAATGTTGGCGTTAAATGTAAACAAAACTAAAATTTATTTTTACAACTTACATTATTCTCAATTAACTCAAAGGCCCACATTTTAGAAGGAACACCTAAACGTCACAGAGCATGGTTATTGAAATCAAGGATACGGCACATGCGTCCTTTCTGTAATTTGTATTCCTTTTCTAAACTAGATTAGGCAACATATCCAATTTATTAGCATTATCTTGTGCTGTGTCTCTGTCCTTGCCCATATAACCATAGAGCTGCGTAAAAATTTAGTTGCACTCACCCACCTAGAAACCCATTGAGGCATTAATTGTATAAAAAAATACTAAAATCGATCACGAAGTAGAAGTAAAAAGCGTGAAACTAGCAAAATTTCGTGAAACAAAAGTTCCATTATACTTTAGTTGAAGATTGTGAACCAGTGTGTGGATGTTCCTGCCCGCTGCAACTGCCATCTTCTGAGGGTGATTACAATTACAAATTGTAATCACAAAACCCGCAAGCAGCCCCCAAAAGAGGGTCCTATGGCGGGGGTCAAAAGACCAGTTGGGGACAGAAATGGATTTATTTTAAAAGGCTCTGGATTTGAGGCTCTGTCAGGCCAATCCACTTTCTACACAATTACAATATGTACCAACAAGCAGCCCCGGATGGGGTCTATGGCGGGGGTCGAACGACCAGTTATCTGAGATATTTGTTAAGGAGGTCCACCAGCGTGTACGCCTTTTGAAGTTCATCTGAGCTCTGGTCACTTTTGATTTCCCTGTATAACATTATGTCATCAGCATATAGTTTTATGTTGGAGCATACGAACTTTTAAAGCGTGTAATAACGATCACATGCTTCTTATCGAAGTTTCTTGTTATTTGTTAGCTGGCACATATGCCGATAAAATGCAATGGTTGAGTGACAGATCGAAGTGGGACAAATATTGGCATTGTTTAGCTATCAAAAACATTCCAAA
The DNA here is from genome assembly GCA_034698785.1 of Mycogona germanica. Taxonomy (NCBI): domain Eukaryota; kingdom Metazoa; phylum Arthropoda; class Diplopoda; order Chordeumatida; family Chordeumatidae; genus Mycogona; species Mycogona germanica. The sequence continues at coordinate 8,703 of JAQGBY010004223.1, read as the reverse complement.
TAAATGTTATTTTGAAATCATCCTACTAACGTTGTCATTGTAAAATGGACCTATCACATTTCATAATGCTGTTTTTTATTTATTGTGCTCTTAGTTGATATAGGATACAGGGAAATATCTAATGAAAGAATTCCAATTTTTATACTTATCGTCTTTCTACAATCAGGGATAAAATGGTGGTGGTACTGGCTTAAAATTATTTTCCAGAACGATTTCTGGTAAATCGGACCAGAAAAATTTCAATTTTCTTTATCTGTCCTCAATATAATTATGGTTGAGCAAATTGCTAATTACCACTAGCAACTCCAGATATAAAAAATATATGTAATATACAAAGTTTGTTTAATGATGCTGACATGTATGATCAGCTAGACTCTAGCATGTTATAAGAATTTTAAATGTTATTGTAACTCCAAGCGAAACAGCCACAGGCCCACAGCGAATTGATAGACCAGACAAAAAGGATTCATTTGAAAGCTGAAAAACTCCATGTTCATGTAGAAACTGCAACAACAAGAAAATTCTTTCAGGCGTACTGCTATATGAGGAAATAATGCAATTCCAAAGCACGCAACCATGAAAATGAGTCGACCTGCTGCAGCCAGTTTATGGTAATGAAAGGTAATCGATGGCTTTAAAATGCACGATAATCGATTCGTCAATCAAAGAATGGCGCGTTCGTCTTCCGGCTTGTGTCAAAGCCACCGGAGAACATTTTGAGCACATTTTATATTTCATTTTTGTTCCTACACTATTGTTCTATGATGTAATTTAAATCAAAGCATTTATCACGAAGTTGTGATATTGTTTATAGGGGTGCTGATTTTTATGACTCACTGTACATGAGTGTCATTACTAATAGACGTCAGTTATTAAAGATGTTTAAAAATGAATTACAGGTGTCACTAGGAACAGGAATTTTAGTTTCTGTAATTGTTCGATGTTATACTCGGCATGCGAAAATGTATGAAGCGTTTCAAAATATTTTTTAGACATTCAAAACCATAGAAAAATCACCTACACGTACTTTCTCGTAAAGTGTTAAAATATTTAGTGTGCATAAATAACAATTGGCTGAATATCAATATTGATACCATTATACTCTGTATCGGGGACATTTTTGATGTTTTATATCCTTGTGGAATGCATGATCTCGAATGCCAATTAGCCCATATCAAATTTCATCAACAATTTGAAATGTGTTACTGGCTGGTGCGTTTTATTTTCAGTGCCATTCGGCCAATTGATCTTTTTCAGGAAACCGCCTGCGATCTCGTAGGGTTCAACCGTCTCATACGAGTAACGAGTCATATAAGTGTTTGGGCCCAATCTGACAATCTCAATCCTCAAATATGATTCAAATTTCTCAAGCAAATGTAACAGTGACACATTCAGGAAAGTGACTGGTAGCAGTCGCAGTGGTTTTGGCCAACACATGTTTAACACAAAATTGTTAAACATGTTGTTATCAACTTGTCAACTATGTGCAAAATTTCTGTCGTCAAATAATGTGTTATTGTATGATGCCTAGCCTATAGCAGTGGCAATCACACTTCTAGTGATCATCGTTTCATTTAAGACCATTTTGGCCTATGCATATTCTAGCGGTATACTCGTGTTAATCGAAAAGGGTGAATTCGGGACAGCACCGAATGAAGATCGCGAAGACGAACCGAGTGGTGAACTCGCTTTTATAGTAATAGTTTACTATTATTTAATTAGGACTGGTAATTGCGAAAAATAAAGAGTTTGGTGCAGACCGGGAGTTGAACCACGGACCAGGGTTAAAATATTATAAAAGCGAGTTCGCCACTCGGTTCGTCTTCTTCATTCGGTGCTGTCCCGAATTCGCAATTTCCGATTCATCCAGACGTCCTAACAAATCTTTCTTATTAATATGCTCGTTTGTTTTGCTGGGTTGTTGTGTTCCCATTAGTCATTGGTGTCCCAAAAAATGTGAAAATGTATTATCTAGATCGTATACCATTACATCGGTACATTGATCGACAAAGTGTGATTTTAACCCGTCGTCAGTTATAATTTTAAGGAATTATAATCGTAGTAATCATTTCAATATACTGCGGTAATGTGTTCTTTGTCCTAATATTTATAGGTATAAAATGACCCCTGCTCCCATATAGCTAGGAACGATGAGCTCAACACCATTTGCGAACCACTGTTGGGTACCTCATTACCTGTTGAACAATTTGATGTCGGTGCACGAGTAATGGAAAAATTCGGCGCGTTGATAGCGTTCTTATAATCGTGCACCCACACATTTGCCACAAGTGTTCCTCTCATTGTGATGCGACATCGCCCATTACTCCGCAAGCCTAACCGGACATAACCACAGAATCAATTGTGCAGCACAACCGAACGCAAACATGGCGCAGGAAAAAGAAAAAACAGATTTGGACCAAACCACTGAGAAAATAATATTGCCTTTTATAGTAAGTAAATACCCTGAATTAATTAGAATTTATAGTGCCGTAGATTGCGGAACATAATTCGCTGTTCTAACATTTAATTATCAATTACAAGATCACGATCTGGTGTTGCGGTGAAACGAACAACTGTATTAATATTTTCCACTTCAATCGTATTTAGATTTTCGAATTATATCCTGCTCCTGAAATATATATAGAACTAAAACTCCTAGAACTTCTAGAACTAAAACTTCCAGAACTAAAACTAAAAATAGAAATAAAACTCCTGCAATAGGAGTGTGTAACTTGAAATCTGAAAAACTCCACCGACTGTTAATAATTATTAAAAAAAAATCTAAATGACAAAAATTGGAATTTAGGAGCAGATAACACTGCTTATGTGCATCGTGGCGCATCAGCTCTGGCCACTGGATTTTAAATTAAATTCGAAATTTAGCATCAACAGCTCGGCTACACATTATGAAAGCATATCTCCATTCATCCTTAATTCATCGCTCTCCTGAGACCACCACTACATTTGAATTACGATTTAAATATTTTATGCAACAGCTCTATGTCAATAATAATTTTTCTATATTTAAAAAGCAACATTGAACATTATCACTACATCTTTAGATGTTTTTATTCTTTTCCTGAAGGTCAGGAAATGCGCTTAAAAATGCCACCCATTGATTGCTCAATTTTGGCATTCATTTTGCATTTCAAGCGCGCGTTATGTTTTTGTTATACTTGTACACATGCGTACGAATGACTATATCAAGGCCGCAATAACGGATGTAATCACAATTGAGACATCAATAGTTAGTAGTACATTAACCATTGTATTTGGCATATATAGTGTAAACGTCTATTGATCTTCTCCGACCTTGTGAATTGTTTCACCCATTGGCACGCGTCCGATCGATTTACGATTCCTGTTCCAATTAATCGTTAGATTAAAAGTCGAGGTCAGAGGCTGTCTAACAAATAAGATATTTAAGAATTTCAAGTTGTTGTTTGATTTTGTTGATAGTTTTCTGATTGTGAACACAATCGACATCGATTTTGTCGAAACTGTGGCATTGTAGCTTTCTGAAGTTAACATAGGCTTGAACTTTTTATTTTATTATCTAAATTATAAATTCGACTAAAGATAGCCCACAATTGAAGTGGTGTGTGTGATACCGGTATTTCGTGCTTCGAGAAACATTGAACATTTGAGGTGTTGGGTGCAGAGATAGAAGTGAGTCATTGTCGACAAATTGTTAGCCCATTTGAAATGAAACTTATACAGAGTACAGTAGGGTTTATTTAGTTCAAGTGTTCAAGTTCGTGACATTTTGAGTCTAAACATCATGCTATTAATAGAGAAGGACTCAGTTCTTTGCTTATTGTGGACCATGAATTACATGTGTATAACATGTGGGGAGATGGTGACCACAGCCTTGCACTCCATATAATATTATTACTCAGTATTTTTTTTTTGGTTTGACGAAGATTTTCAATTGACCGTTTCAGAAACGGTGTTGTAGTACTGTAGTACTTCAGACTTTAGTTATATTTTTATAGTAGCTAATTAATTTGGTTTAGTTCTTGAAAGCGCTGATGTTGATTGCAATTCTTGTCACACACATATCTCCATCTCTGAAAAAGTGCAGCAGAGATAGATTTTAGAATGATGATGAACTCTATCGTTCATCTGAAATACTAAACGTTTGATGTGAAGGAGATTTAAAGCGCGATCCAAAACTTCAATGACATGCTCTGTATCATACTCTTTATCCGTACGTATAACAGTAACAGTAATTCGGACGATTTTGTAATAAGAGATACAGCAGACAATGTAGATTACTGGGGATCGCGAAATATTCCTGAATTTACAATAGTTTGGGTTTGTTTTTTGTAGAGAAAAAAATCTTATCAATATGCGAACAACGCCAGTGTATTGGAATGTAAACAGTCATTAATTGGTTGAGGAGAGAGAGAGAGAAACTAGTTGTGGCCAGAATACACGAAAGATACGTAATTCGTTTGATAGATAAATATGAACAATTTTATAAATAATTGGGCCAGTGACTTAAATATCGTTGCAGTAACATAAACAAAACTCTGATAATACCACCCAACAGTATGTAGGCATTTCCAATTGGTAGATCGAAGACCAGACGTATATATCTCAATATTGAACTAGAAACGTCAAAAAAATATAGAGCACTGGGACATCTATCTAATTTTCTTAAGTTAGTGAAAACATTTTTATAAGAGCTAATTCGCTGTTTACAAGTAAAAACACAGCATAAGCATTGCCGATTGTACGATAATCATTTGAATTGTCTGAGGGCCAAGGTGTGTGAGAAAGTTGAATAATACGCCAAGGTTTTTCAGTAATCTCCATAGTTTCTTCAATTACAGAGTATTACCCTTTTCTTGTTCGAGATAATAAGCACTGAGAAGACCTTGTCGGACATGTCACCAAGGTGTTAAATTCGATTTTCTGATGGCATCAACAAAGATATTTAACACGATTACAAGTACATGCGTGTTGATCTTGCACTCTTAACATTGCGGTCGATAGCTATAGTATTTCAAGTGGTTCACAATCATTTAGTAATTAGTGTCAGCCTATATATTTATAGATTGCTGACTACATACCGCAGATACACCTTGTGACACGCGAGTATCCATGTATTATTTGACAAGCACTTGAAATGACTTGGATCGTTCGATTATTACCGAGAAACTCGTGCGCATCAATTGTTATCGATCGATTCAATGTTGATGACATCACTTGATCACCAGATGGCATCACTTAAATTCCTAGCGATCGCATCTGAAAGAAATGACTGATTCGAATACGCAATCGTTCTTTTTCTAGAGATATCAGTATCCTGGAGATTTGAAATTGCCAACACTAGAATAATTGGCAAATGGTAAAAAATATAAGAAATTCTTTATTTGTGGTCATTGTATCTGCAGTGGATCTCTTCATACTGCAGTGCACTTCTAAGATAAAAAGGGTGTTAAATCCGCGTCTTTAAGAAACCAAATGATTTTTGTAAACGTCTCATAGTTTATGAAACTCAATGGTAAATTTTATAATTTCTATAATTTTAAATAATTTTTAAGTGATGAGAGCTGAATAACCTTCCATTGAAAAGATTGTAGATTTGCAAATATGTTATAACACTTCCACATCCGGTCAAAGTTTGTATGCGATAACTTTAGTGCGCTAATATTTTTCATATCTCTAGCGATAACAAAATATTAAGATCTGCTAACGTTGTTCGTAGCCAAAGGTGTTTTTTATATTTATATTTATTATTTTCAATTGGGATAACGACTGTTATTTAGGTTTAAAATAGTGTCGTTCATTTGCTTTATGGTCTTTAGAGGACATTGCTTATCTACGCTTATAAAGAATGGCTGCCGGAATCTGAACATATTTTAAAGCACAGACAAGCCAAATAAAACACCATTTTCGATTCTCCACTTTGCTCTTATGTTATCACAATTTTTATCGCCGTAAGCACATGTTGCTGTTTGATTGGAAACACCATTTAAAATACTATGGCCGCTTCCGTGACACAACATTATCGGAGTCTTGTCACTACGTTCAAATTATTAACCATTCAGGATATGTGCGTGTACAACACTTTCAAATTATTGTTGGGAACACTGTTGTTGGGCGCTTTCCGAATGACATAATCAAGTACAGAATCACAGGTATGTGTTGGCTTTTTCGTTTCTTGTGTTGGTATCATTCCTCGACTTCATGTAATATAGCATTGAAATATGTTAATTATTATATGTACATGTAAATTCGATTTTAATTGAATTGGTAAAGCAATATACGAACGAGTATGTCGTCTCTGACGGGAGAGTCACTGATGTCACGCACGTGGCATGGACACTAGGTCACCTTCTGGCAGGTGGCAGGTGCTGCCTTCTAGTGGCCGGCGAGCATAAGTGTACACTTCCGTTTCTCACGACCTGAGTGTGTTTTATTAGAAAGTGTATGATTTCGATTTGATTTGATGCCAGCTATCGCGACGAGTGGACCAGCGTTTGCAAGTGGCGTTCAGTTTTCCAGTTGTGTTAAAAACCCGAAATTCACCGTTTGGAGCGCTGGCAGCGCGTTCGGTTATTCTGTCGCATGTAATTTTCTTATTCTGACGTTCTGTATGTGCCGAGATCACACGAGACCTTCGCATGTCTAGCTGATCTAATGTCTGGCTTGGAAACACGCGACTAGGATTCAATTTCTGTAACAGCCGATGCCCATCTATTTATAGCTTCACTGTACATAAAAATTATCACTGCGACTAAGGCTTTGTCAGAATTTTAGAATGCCTTTTTTCGTTCTTCGGCATAGCATCTGGGTCCAGTCATTACAAGACACGAGGACGCAATTTTGCTATTTTTCAAATACATGTATGATTCTTGAAATCGTTTTCGCGTCCAAAGGACCCTGGATTAACCTGCTCTAGAATGAAATGTACGATTATTAATAGTCAAAATGGGAATTTTTCTTGAAATTTGTGGTTAAGATTACACTTTGCTCGGTATTAGATATTTTAGAATGCTGTTCCGGGAATGAATGACCCGCGTGGTGGGTTGCATGGTTGCGGGTCAGGCAATCACACTCATATTAGGTTTTGAAGATTTGTATTTATAATTTCCAATTTTAACGCAGTAAGAAAAAATGGACTTTATTTCTTTTAACAGAATTCTTTTTGAAAGAAAGGTTCTTTTTACATTTACGATAATAGACGTATGCCTGTGAGTCAATATGACTTCCGGATATCGAAATAATATCGAAATTTTCTGAAATACGAACAAAATGCCTAAGCACCGAGATGGGTACAGAAACTGGGTCTTTTGCTCGGGTTCGGGTTTCTAATCAGGTCGGTATCAATAAACGGGTGGCCTGGTGATTATCCTTTGGCCCGCCGGCATAGATTTCTCGCTTCGGCCATGGTGGTCAAAATTTTCCACTGCCAGTGACAATGTCGAGTTTTTAGTAAAGTCCAGGTCACGTCTTGCATGGTGACAGTGCTAGTCACAATGAAATTGCCGCCCTGGGCGAACCAATTAAATGGGGGCCTCGATTAGCAAGGTAACTGAACAGGGCTTTTGGTCAGGTTGATAGACATGCATTTATTTATCGAAAGGTAAAAATGGATTTCACCTGTTACGCTAAAGCTCACCAAACTTTACTTTCCATGTGGTGCATTTTGGTCTTTCAAATTTGAGTCTCAAAAATAAAATTACGTCATCTGCGCATGCGCCCAAAACAGAATGAGTGGAATTGTGGATTGTGCGCATGAGCAGATGACGTAATTTGATTTTTGAGAATCAAATTTTGAAAGACCAAAATGTGGTCCCTGCCTACGATGACTTAAATTTGAGAATCTTCACAAACATTTAGAATAGTGTCTGTTTAATAAATGATGCTCGTTTCAAAATATTATTGATTTTCGTGCATGCAAAGGTTCATATTGCACTGTCCTACCTGTTGCACTGATCCAATAGATAGAGCCCCTATCGCATGTTGATGGATCGAATCCATGTCAGTCCATTTTGCCGCCCGTCGTGACTTTAAGTCATTCGTCCAGGCTAAGGGGCAGCTGGATTCCCTCGGGCAAATTAGATATCTGAAGCGGGAACATATTTATCCGTAAAAATATGTCGGGTTAAGTAAGACCCAAGGGACGCTCGATGTTGACGCGGAATCAGGAAATTTGATCCAGTTTCAAGTTTTCCAAAGGTTGGAGAGAAAAGCAGAACTATCGCGTTACCGTTTTCTAATAAGATCCGCGCCCTGGTCCGCTGCCCAGATTACCTTCAAACTGTCGTGCCACTGCCTATCTGTCTCTCAAGCATGCAGAAGCAGGCGGACAATGTGAAAATTGAACGATCTCGCTCATGTAAGATTTTATTCGGCTGCTGACCGCGCAAGAGTTCTGACTCAACACCGCCAAGTGAGATTCATTTATTTAGTGAGAGACGTTAAGTGCTGCGTAAAAATGACCACTGCAAGGACACTCCACAATTTTTCGAACAATTTGAGGTACGGCCTATACGGAAATGAACGCAAGGTGAGCAAGTTTTTAATTTTATTTTCCAACGTTTTTTTTTTGTATTTTTAAAATTTTTTCAACTGTAATCAACCGCATTACAGGCCTTACGTCCTCCTCATGGTGCTTAGGCACTGTGCGAGGGGAAACGACCAGTACCCCGGGATCGAAACTTTCGAGAGCCCGCGCCGGGAATCGAA
>JAQGBY010004222.1:0-17115 GCA_034698785.1 Mycogona germanica | reverse complement strand
CATCTGCCCCTACTGCCCATCGTTCAAATCGGTAGACGAGGAACAGGCGCTGGCCCACCTGGCCCAGCACTACGGCCGGCAACTTAAACGCTGTTACCACTGCCCACTAGAGTTTGTCAAGTTCTCTCAGGTAAGGCGTCATTGTGCCAATGCCCACCCGCTGCTGAAGTACAGGTGTGAGATTAGCGCTCTCTGTATATTACCAGTGGACGGACACCGGGTGGCTCTAGTGGCCCGAGATGAATACCCCGAACACTCTCCAGGTGGTGCCTACGGCTGTGACGATTGCCCATTCACCACTGACAGTATTGACGTGGCGAGACAACACGGGCAACTTGCACATGAGAAGGCTGTGATCATTCACTCACCCGGACTAAGGAAGCTGGAACAGTCAGCCGAGATAGTGAACTCTGCTTCCCCGGCAGTTCGTGCATCGTCATCACTACCACTCCCCAAAACTGAGTGTGTGACGTGCGGCGTAACATTAATTGGTACGGCCTCGTGGTGCCGCCACGCGTCAATGCACCCTGAGTGGAATAAGACTGGGCAAGGGTCAGAGAATATCACGACCACCTTCCAGTGCGTTCACTGCCCGTTTGTGGGCGCCTCGCTGGTCTTGCTGCTTGAACACCTGCACGCGTTTCACCAGAGTAAGGACCTGGTCTATCGGCAGGCGCGAAGTCATCTGATGTTTCAGGTACTTACACACATTTCAAATTTTAAAAATATAAAAAACATTCAGTCCGAAAGGGAAAAAATCTCAACCCATCGATTATTTATCGATCATGCAGGTGGGATAAATAGGATAACAACGTATAACAAACGCATTATTTTTAAATTTCTGCATCATCTCGTCATCTTTTTGCTTGAAAAATATTAAGATCACACAAATTTCAAAATATTCATTTGAAAGAGCAGGAAAAGACCATTTTTCGACATATTCCCTATAAACGTTAATGCGTGACACTGTGACACGAGTTTGTTTTTCCCATTTCAAAGAAAGTGTTCAGTGGGGTTTGCAGTATGCGACAAACTTCAGGTTTGCAACTCAAACTACATGTATATTTGAATCTGGTATCGCCTAAGCGTTTTGTTGCCACTGGACTGGATTTGTGACTCAAGGGGAACCACACTACGTCACAGCCAATGTCAGCCAATCGCGGCTCTATTATCTCTCTGAGCTAACCTAGTATTTTATAAACCTGTCCCAAGGTTTATAAAATATTAGATAATTTTCGTGGGCACTACATAAAAAACAGCTATTTTCACTTTTTCGCTGTATATTTTGAAATTTATGAAACTACAATAATTGTGAAAAAGGTGGACTAGAGTACAAAAAGGTGACGAGATCAAAGGTAACTTAAATAAGGGCAAAGAAATCCTGAACTGATACAAATAAGACACGGATATTTAATATGTCGAAATAATCAATAATTTATCAATCGTTAGAAGAAGAAAAATTAAAACATCTGTTACATAGTATTAGTAATTACATAAATTAAGTGATGTCCGAATACAAAAAATATGTAGTGGTGACTGCACCCGATATAGAAACAAATCATTTTTAAATTAAAAATTGAAAAACCCTTTTGCTACATATCCACTACATATTTTTTGTATTCGAACATCACTTAATTTATGTAATTACTAATACTATGTAACAGATGTTTTAATTCTTTTGTCTAACGATTGATAAATTATTGATTATTTCGACATATTAAATATACGTGTCTTATTTGTATCAGTTCAGGATTTCTTTGGCCTTATAAGTTTTTAAGTTACCTTTGATTTCGTCACCTTTTTGTACTCTAGTCCAGAGATGGACAGTTTTCATTATTGTAACTCCACGGGTGATTTTCCTACATGTTACACAATAATTGTGCAGGAAATAATTGAGGAGACTGACTTAATCCTCTTAACTATTTTGATTGAATCTCCCTGAAATGTCCGAAAAACAAAAATGTCATTTAGCAGACAAGTGAGAGGGAACATAAGGGATTTGCCGATATTTATTCGATCCCTGGGTTCTCTTGAGTGTTATTTGTCAAATTGGGCTGACAATTACAGTAATAAGAAACAGTATTTTCATAGCTTAAAAAATGTATTTGATCTTCTGTAAGCTGGCTTTTAAAACACACGTACAATTTTTAAATGTTTTTTCCAGTGCCCCAAGTGTCCATACGAGGTGTCTACCTCCCTCGGACTGAGAGGTCACGTGTTGTCCCACCTGCCTGGATACAAGTGCAGCTACTGCACCAAAACTGCAATCATCGAGAGTTCGATTCTGCAGCACTGTGCCACCAAGCATCCGGACCAACCGGCCAAGGCCAGAGTCACTGGCAACCGCGCCGAGCGCATGCGCCTCCTGAAGTTGGTTACCAGCAACCCAGGGCGAATAGTGGATAGAGATCAGCAGTTGGTGTACAGCCTGGGTGGTGCAATACTGAAGAGAGAAGATGAGACCACTCGGTCAGTCAAACGTCGACTTAGTCATCACTGTCAGCTCCTTGCTAAGCGTCATCGTGGAGCCACTGCCGGCAAAAAGGTGAAAGCTGTCTGCAAACGAAGAGTGACATCCTCACCACTTTCCTCTTCGTCGGGCTCACCTCCAGCGAACACCGCATGCCCACCAACACCATCACCTCTGTCTCAGTCGGCTCAAAACCGCCCATCCTCTTCTGCAACCACTATCTCCTCAACTTCTTCAGCTCTGATGCCGAGCATCTTGTCAAGATCCCCATCGCCGTCATCCAGTATTTATTCTTCAAACTCGTCGACGGTCGCCACCGTCGGCATTTCGGACGTGGTGAAGTGTCGAAAGAGGAAGGCGGCACCCACCGAACCGAAAACTGTGGTTAAGAGTTTCGCAGCGCTTTTGTCGGCCCGTTCTAAAAAGCGTCGGCTGTTCAGACGCAATGGTGCCAACAACAGTGCCTGCATTGGTTTTTCTGCCTATGGCTGGCGACCTGATCCGGTGGACTGGAATCTGATTACGGTGCGCACCAATTTCCGTCGCCTACAGAATGCCGTCATGACTGGCCAGCACTGCCGGGAGGTGTTCAATCTTGATGTGGTGGTGCTGGTTGAGAAGGTTGCCACCACGATGGGCGATAAAGAAAGTAATTAATGTGATTCCTGGAGGGTATGTGCCTAAGACACTTTTAGACCTTTGCTGCTTCATATTTTGGTACGTGTTTGTGCCAAGCAATTAGTTTCACATAGTCTGGGACATATGTGATCAAGACAGCGCTGACCGTGATACTAAATTTTATTTGTACATATTAACGATAATTCAGACCCCACTGCTCATTTATCGTGAATCTCTGTGTACGTGTAATGACATTTATTGGTTGCACATAGTCTGGGACATATGTGATAATCAAGACAGCGCTGACCGTGATAATAAATTTTATTTGTACATATTAACGATAATTCAGACCCCGCTGCTCATTTATCGTGAATCTCTGTGTACGTGTAATGACATTTATTGGTTGCTTACACATAGATTTCTTGATCCGATGATCCGAAGGTAACGTTTTTCGATGTCTGGGTATATGCTGTTTTAATTCGTACTTGCCATCCTACTTCATTCATGCGTTCTCTTAATATGTGAAAACCTATGTTTTCGAGGGATGCGTGAGAGTGGCGAGTTTGTCTGTAAATACACGAAACTCTTTAAACAAAATTAATTTACTTTCACTGCAACATTAATTATACAGCAGGTGAATAGGCAAAAACGACATGACTTTGATTCAATGTAACATTTTTAGTTTTTGGCAATGGATACATTTAATTTGCTCAATATGCTGGCCATTCTGTTTGCTAACTGCCCTGCACCGTCGTTTCCATGTATCAAAAATTGTTGAGCGATGACTGGGATTAAATGGGAGATTGATGACTCCGGTTTCGAACCTTCAGCGCCACTAGCTTTGAAATCCGCGCCATCTTGGACTAGCCTATTCAGCAGCGCTCCTAGCGCTATCTGCAGGTCATTCGTAACACTAGTCTGTTCTGTTTCCCCCTTCGGTAGGTGGCGCTTAGTAGACAGTTTAAGAGAGAAAATAGAGAGTTTGCGTAATATCGTTTCCGGACTAGTGACGTAATTCGATTGGAGACTTCTTTGGCCAAGGGACCGTGACGTATGACGTCACGTCACTCACATCTATTCTCCAAAACTCATACCATAGAAAATCTGCAAGGATGGTCGTTTGGCTGTGTCAACTTCAAAGTTTGCGCGTTTTGCAGGTTTGTGTTGCTAGTCCTTAGTTTTTTGGTGTCGTTTCGCTATGTGGAGCCCAATTTCAATTTATATGACTCCAACAACAACCAGCTTAATCATCACAGCGGTAACAGTTTTAACTGCAAAGGCTGGAGCGCCACGTTCAGTCGGGATTTTATGGAGGAGCGCGTTCAAATTCGTTGAGGTTCTCAAACCTAGGGCCGAGTCCAACTTCCAACAAATGTTCCGAATCATCGGAAACATGGAAACCATCCCCTGATTTCGGTGTCCGAAAGGTAAGACGAAACAGAAATATCTTTTAACTCGCAAAATTTTGGTGAAAAAAAGCCCCACGGACTATCTACTCCATTGGGTTTCCTTTGCGACTTGAAGCACCCTATTTTGATGGTGGCGCCCCCTAGTGGTGTGTACAGGAAACTTTAAATTTAATACTTTCAACTGGAGATATTAACGATTCCCACAAGGTGCGTAACTGTAGATGTTGTCACAATCACTGGTGAACGCAGTCACCGGTCATTCGGCCTTTCCCTTTTTGACGTCCGTTTTTAAAGACGCCATTGCAACTTAATTATCACTTGATCGCTGATCCGGATTGTAGTAAGGTGCGGTTGTCACTGGTGTTCACCGGATCATTGCTTCGTATTTGGCACAATTCGTGAATGTAAAAGTTGCCCATATTAATCAAGATTTTATTCAGTGTTCATGCTGCTAATGGTTTTAATGGCCTCTAGAATAAATTTAAGTAATCCCGCGAAAAATGAAGTATTTTAAAAACAAAGAAGCCCCAAGTTTTTTATGGGGCACATTCTGGGAGGGTTTAAACTTTGTCAGATTTTGCATATAGATTGTTTACGATTCATTGATGAATGAGCTGACTTGTGCAGTGCATATGCTATCATATTTACAATTACATATTACAATTATCATAATATATATTTTTTTAATTCGCTGAAGTGACGGGTCACCACAGGAACTCCTCTCATGTACCCCTCTCAGTGCTAAGGCACTATGTGAGAGGGACATTTTCACCAGTACCTCGGGATCGAATAACAGAGAGCCCGCGCCGGGAATCGAACCCGGGACCGCCGAACCACAGTCCGTCGCTGAACTACGACTACGACCTACGACTTGAACTACGACGGGTCGTAATAACCTGGTAGCAATAATTAATTATCATTACCGAATATGGTGTCTTTCCGGAGATACCTGCACCATCTATTCCAACAGTTTTCCAATCATTACCGAAAACGGAAATCCGAATCACTGAAGGTGCCTGCTGGTCAGAATTTATTTTTTAATTGTTCAATCGACCACTGGTGTGGGCAGAAGGATAATAAAACGTACAGCCATACATGTAATTTAGAAGTATATTTTGTTTGTTGTTTCAGGGCTCAGCGTTTTTTGTGGGTCTTGAAATTCAGGACTAAAAAATGGCCGGCGCTGAGGAGATTTTTGACGGCAGTTTCCTGGGCCAGGACGACGTGATACTCGTCAACGAAGGAGATCTCGAACCAAACAGCGACCCAGTTCTCATGCGAGAACATCTCGCGTCGGAGTTTGAACGTGGTGGTGATGAGGACAATTTTGACCTAACTCAAGGTTTGCAAAGATGTCGGGAATGTCAATGATTTTCCCGCATATGTTTTATGCATATGTTGTAATTTAGAAGTGTATTTTGTTTGTTGTTTCAGGGCTTCAAAGTGTTACGCTTTACGCCTATTACATTTTTAATGTTTGGTTTGTCTTGAGTTTTGGGGTATGTTTTTTTGGAAGCATAGTCGCCAGGAAAGAGCATCCATCCGAGTTGGTCACAGTTGTAGATTGGGGACACCATAGAATATAGAAAGAAGAACGTCTGGGTTATATTCAATAAAAATGGGGGTTGTGCCCGGGACAGGCCGGACGAGAAAGACGAACGAGAGTTGGCGATAACTCTTCTAATATAATAATAGTAAACTATTATTTAAAATGAAAAAATTAAACTATTCAGAAAACCGTGGGAACTGACGCTACATAGCGTCTCTCGTTCGTCTTTTACGCCCGGTCTGTGCCGGACACAACCCCCATTTTTATAGATTGGGGACAGTTTATCGAATGTATGAATCATGCACCTCTTCGTTATAGTTTGCCCATACCAATTGACCTTCCTATGCATGACAGCGATCTTATTTTAAAGGGAAACTGCCACAAATCTGGGAAACAGAACATCAAATTTGAAAGTCAATTATTGACAGCTTTGAAATTAACACTTTTCAGTTTTTGACTCTGATCACCAAGCTAAAAAAATGAAAAATAACCCATTTAATTTATTGAAATCTCTATAGACACACTTTTTTAATGAATTTCGTTAAATAGAAAGTGCAGAAGCACAAGCAGATTCGAATTTCGTTAAGCATTCTGAATAATTTTTAAATGAATCAGTTTGTAATTACAGAATATAATTTTGTGCAGTCACAAATAATTTTAATTGACACAAACTCAAATTGCAAAAAAACTTTTTTTGATGTATATTATAATTAATAGGGTTTTAAATATTACGTGAAAATCATAGGTTCATAGTTGACCTTTTTTTCCCTCCATATATTTTAAAAAGCGTAATGTTATTGACCATTATGAAACTTTTAAAAATTGTAATTACATCAGTACATCGTAATCGTACATCGATTCGCAGGTTAAATGCATAAAATGAAAATAATTTAAAAAATCAGAAAATTTATATGGAAAACCGGAAATATTCGAAATTTCGCGCTCCTGGAAGCGATTTTACAACTATTTTATAGCTACTGCATTATTATTGACGACAAAAATATTTTTATTCAGATTGAATCAAATAATGATTTTGGATAGTAAACTTAACACTCCGGGAACAATGTTTTCAAATATATAATAACTCCGCATTGTCGTCGCTCATTCTTTTTAAAGATAATTGTTACTGGCAGTAGTAGAATTTCTTAATGCGCTGAAATATTTGTTTTTAAATGGGTAGTTGATCGCGACCATTATTCATTGTTAATATGACAATTTATGAATTTATGTGGTTGCTAGTTTTATATCTCTGAATTGCCACTGCCAAGATTTTCCTAGCTAAAATATCTCATGAACTATGCATTATGTTTAATTATTTGCAGATGAGAACCAAGAGACTAACTACATCATTCTGCAGAACACAGAGACCCAACTAGAGGACCACGCTGACGAATCTCTCGACACTGAAATCGTGGAATGGACCACAACGGACCAAGTTGCTTCGGAAGATGATGGCGGGGAAGCAGACCAGATGATGGCTCTTACCAGTTCGGTTGGAGGATGTCCTACCACCGACGAAAACGGAGTTGAGACATTAACCTTCGTGCTGGAGGAGGGTGCAGATCTGTCGTCCCTGACTCGGCAGTTTATGCTGGCCACCGGAGGTCACCTTGACCAAGCTGGACAGCAGCAGCTCCAGGTGCTCCTGCTGTCGGCCAGCCATGAGCAGCAGCGAGACGATCACCTAAATGGCAACCAGGCTCTGACGGATGGCACCACTTCTTCCTGTCTCGATGCTGGTGGCTCTGCTCTCAGCAGCTCAGTTCCCGCCAATCTGATTGGTGGTGCATCTCGATGCAATCCAGAATGGCAGTCAAGTGTGGCCGCCAGTATTAATTGCATTGAAGGGACCACATACAGAGAGAGAGCAAATTTCGTTTGTGAGGAGGAGCAAAAGGCAGAAGATGGTATTGAAACAATTGGTGAATCGATGTTCACCGGAAAAGTTGACCACATGGATGCCAGTAGTGGTAATCCTGTAGACAGTGCAAACATTGTCGCCCATTCCAACCAAACTCTCAACAGTGGTCAAGACAAAGCTGCTGTTCTTGTAGAAAGTGAGGCACCTCTGTCCAATGTGTCATCCATTGAAGATATTGTGAATCAGCAGAATCAGATGGCAATCCGTGTCGGGGAGACTGAGTTATCACCTGCCAGGCTTCACTTGCCATCTAACCAAGCTGAAATGGCAAACGCCGATTCAAACAGCAAAGCCGCTAATCAGGCTGTGATGCTTGGACAATCAATATGGCCGACAAATGTTGATGATACATCATCCGACATTCATCCTTCTGAAATGATCAGCCAACATGAGATGAATCTACCAGCCCAATTCCTCAGAGAGTTGGTTTCTGCAGCCAAAGGTGCCAACCCGGATGGTGATCAGGTGTTCACACTTTCAGCAGAGGATGCCGAGCAAATGGCAGTGCTGAGCATGCTTGGACACGACGGCGCCATCTTTGTGGATGAGGATGGCAATGAACAAGGAGTGTTTCATTTTGTGCGCAGCGATGATCAGCCAGAAGCAAGTGTCTCCTTCGTTGCTGGCTCCACCTGTAACTCCACAGCTTGCATATCAAGCACCACATCTTTCAGCAATGTCCCGAATACTGCTTCTCGCCAGCCAACCGAAGAGCTCCAAACAATTCAAACATCTGAAAAAAAATTGCTGCCAAGTGTGGGATCGCTTCCACTTGCTACTTCCACCAGTGTACATCGTAGTCAAGGACAAGCAGCAGCGAGATCGACTACCAGGGGTGGACGGTCGAGAAGGGGTCCTGAAAAGAGTAGAGATATAAGCACCCCTGTCTCTGGACTCTGTCAATTTGTCGAGCTACCAACATCATCACTGCCACCATCAATTCGTGGGCAGGCTTCAAATCGTAGAAGTTTCTGTCAAACTCGAGGAATGGTTGCCCTTGCCTCTGGACACAAATCTGTGGAGCAACCGATACCTCCAATGGTACGTGGTCGAATTTCAAATCGCAGAGGCAGAAAAATTACCACTCGTGGGGGTACCAGGCCATCCCCATCCCCTTTTCCAGTCAAACCTAACTTACTGGTTGGGCGATCACCGTTGAAACCAGCAAGTGTGCAGGACTCATCAGCACAACCATCTCAGCGGTCAGTCGAGCAGGCAGTGGAACTGTCCAATACCACACCATCTGAAATATCTCGTGAGAATATGGATGCCATCATTCGCATCCTCCAGTCACTGCCACCTTCTGCACAAGGTCACACTATCCAGGTGGTGCTTCAGCAGGGACCAGCTCCCGAGCCATTGCCACCCCAGGTGACAATTGTGACACCAGCAGCCAAAACTTTGAGGTACACCCAACAATCACAGTTGGAGCTGTATCCACCAGTAAATCAAACACCCTCCCTGCACCGCTCTCTAAAGGGAAGGACCACTAGTGACATTGCTGTTCAGGTGTCTCCAGGATTTCTTGACGATGATGACATTGCTGAGCTGCCAGTTGGTGAGGAAATATCTATTAATAAAACATCCCCCATTATCAATGAAGTGCTGCCACCTTCACCATATGCAGAAGATGAGGAGGGCAACGACCTTGACCTGACATCTGCCATACTGGGAGAGATGCAGATGGACGTTGGTGACATGAATAATGCCGAACTGGATGCCGTGCCATCTCCATCCACTATTAGAAAAGACAATCAGAAAGTGTGCCGAGGTTCCACTAAGAAGCGAATCATGACTTTAGAGGAGAAATGGGTGGTCGACCCCAAGCCTGGCGTGAGCTACTATGCCATCATTGACTACCTGTCAGAGCCTGAGCAACAGGATAGTGCCAGCTCAACCTATTTTGACTCTCGGTTTGTGTCTGCACCCAGCTTTATGGAGGACCACCTCGAACTTCTTTGCCTGCCTGGCGAGGCCAAAGGCCGCTGTGTGCTGGAGTCCACAGTGGACTCTGGTCGGGTATCCACCACTGACCGTCGTGTCAACCTTCCCACAGCTCGAATGCCCCGTACCAAGACTCGCCCACCAGAGAAACGTATCAAACGACCCTCTGGTGTCACATCTTCACCAACTAGTGATGCTAATATGCTCCCCAATGATGATCAAGATCTTGATATTGTTAGTTCAATTGGACATGATAAGCAAGAACACGAAAAACATGTAATCATAAATGAAGAAAAGGCAACCAAGGTGGCGCCACAGCGCTACAAGCGTCGCAAGCTTAGCACTCGTCCCCAACCCACTCGAATGGAGTACCGATGCGGGTACTGCCAGTATGCCACATCTGACAAGATCACAGTAGTTGAACACTGCATCCGTGATCACCCACAGATGCCAATCAAGACCATGAGCCTGATGTCCAGTGCCAAGGGGCAGGGGCGTACATGCCCCTATTGCCACAAATCATTCGAGTACACTGAATTCTTCTCACACATGCGTAACGAGCACAATGAGGTGCACCCCTACAAGTGTGGTTATTGCGAGTTCATGGGACGTGACCGCAATCAGGTGCGTCACCACATACAGAAGAAACATCGACTCCCACTCAAAGTGGTCGACATGACTGAGGCGGGCCGGAAACAACGTGCCGAAAGGGCTGGTGATGGACGTCGGCGTATCATGGCTGCCTCTGAAGGTGAGGACACTGTCTATGAATACCTAACTGATGAGGAGGAAGAGGATTTAGCTGATGGCACTGGGGATGGTAATGAAGATGGACCAAAAGTTGACCTGGCCTGCCCAGAGTGTGGCCAGACATTCAAGATGTTAAAGTATTTAAAGACTCATATCAAAGTCCACCAGTCCCACCGCTTCCAGTGTGGCTACTGCTCATTCATCTCTGTGATGCTGCACCAGATCATCCAGCACTGTGCCAAGCGCCACACAGATGTGGAGCCACGAGTGCTCACCAAGGAGCTGGATCCTGACAAACACCCAATTGTGTCACGTGACATGGCCTCCATAGTGCGCAAAGTATTTGCGCTCAACACCCGTCTGCCGAGGGACCCAGATGCGTCAAAGTGGATGCGCAAATGGTGCTGCCCACACTGTGACTACACATGCCAGTATGGTGCTTCCTTTCGGCGCCACCTGAAGATGCATGAGAATCGTTTGCCCTATAAGTGTAACTACTGTTCGTTCAAGGGCCGCGAGAAGTACTACGTTCGACGACACATGTTCCGCATACATGAAGGTATGCCACTCATTGTAGTGGAAAATACTGCTGAGAACCGGGCTGGTGACACTTCTTCTGATGAAGACTTCCAAGAGAAGGGCTTACGTCGTCGTCGTCGGCGGCGGCCAAAGGATCAGATCCATTCAGTGGTGCCTTTGGAGTCAATGGATGACACAGAGTTCATGCGCCAATTCCTCAAGCAACCAGTCGGTGAGCGTGGAAACCGGCGGCAGCGTGACCATGCCAAAGCACACGGTGGCAAGCATGGCGGTGGTGGCAAGCATGGCGGTGGTGGCAAGCCACTAAAGTCAGGGCATGAATGGGCTAGTGAGAATGTTGCCGACTATGTGCTGGCCCGTAATGGTGATCAGGTGGTGTGCAGCGTGTGTCAGCAGTCTGTATCTGCCAAACTTTTCCCCAAACATGCTCGCAAGCATTTTAGGAGCAAGCCAAAGACACTCAAGTGTGGCCACTGTAACTATCTGACATTCGAAGCCACCAACCTCCGAGCCCATCACACCCTCAAGCACCCTGATGCCGTGTTCAAAATAGAAGAATGCCACTTGACATCTGACACACCACGTGATTTACTGGATCTACTGGATGATGGTTGTGGGGATGATGTGAGAGCAGGGGCAGATGGTGGTGGTTGTGTCGAGGATGATAGTCCACAACTCTGCTGCTCTCTGTGCCAGGCTACTGTTCCATGTGTCGATGCGACACTTCGCCAGCACTTCTATGCCCACTACGATTTTCGCCCATTTCAGTGCAGCCTGTGTGACTACCGAGGCATTACAGAGGATAATGTTCTATCTCACGGTGATAAACATGCTGCACCTGTGTTGGTGCAACGACTGAATATCGATTCTCCTCCTGGATTGGAGGATGCCATCCAGTACTTTTTGCGTGAAGGACAAAAGGCCACACAGTTGCAGAGTGTACGAGACAAGGTTGTGCCATGTCAGATGACCCAAGTGTTCCAGTGTCCCATTTGTGATAAACGACTGGCCAACCGGATAGCCTGCATTCGACGCCACCTGTACAACCATTATCTGTATCACCCTTGGAAGTGTGGCCACTGTCCTCAGGCCGGTGTGAGCAAGGCTTCTATCCGAAAGCACCATGAGGTCGCCCACGATAGCCTGGTGCCAATTGTCGAGTTTGTGGGTGAGGCGTTGCCGACTGAACTGTCAAATCTGTTGGCCAACATACAGTTGGCCATGAGGGGTGAGCCTGATATTCTTCCTGTGGGTGTAAGTGCTAGTGTTGACACTCATGAGGATCCCATCACTGCAGAAGGTTGGCAGTGGAAAGAAAAGCTAGCCAATGGTGAGTGCCCCATGTGTAGTACCAAGGTGGTTGGACCAAAGGCCAAAGTGCTTTCCCATCTCATGGAGCACTTTAACCAGCACCCATACCATTGTGGATACTGCAGGGAGACGTTTTCCAGTGAATCAGATGTCCGTGATCACCATGCTGAATGCCATCCATTGGAGAAAGAGCCCGCCGTGGTGGCGAACGTGGCAATCACTGATGAAGCTGCCATTCGCCGGGGTCTGCTTCGCCACCTCAAGACCAGACGTTGCAGGTTGACCAAAGTGCTGTCAACCACTACCACCGCCACCAAGAGTGTCGTCACTGCTCCACCTGAGCAACCAAATGCCAGCATAAACAGTGGTGCTGGTGGAATCCAGGTGATGATTGTTAATGAGGAGGGTGATGTGATTGGAAGCAGCCTGGCCACAATTGTGGACACGATCGAGTGTGGCACCAATGATACTCAAGTGTTGGTTGGGGAGGGTGCCCCACCTGATGGCACAGCTAATCCGTTGCCACTCCGTGATGACGTCACTGCAGTCACCAGTCAACTGACTGGTGGCAAGGGGACTGAATCTCTTCCCAAGGCTGCAGCTGGCAGCAGCAAAGAATCGTTGGCCATCAAACAGGAGTCTGGAGCTAAAGGTAGGCGGAAGTCGTCGTCAAATGAGAATGGTGAAAGCTCACGGCATGCCAACATTGTGACTGTTGAAGGAGTGCTGCTGACTCGGTCGTTTCGTTCAGAGACTGAGATTTCGGATGATGAGGATGATGGTGGACAAGATTTTGATGACTGTGATGCTGGCATGTCATTCGGAGGACAAGGATCTGGCTACAGTGACGACGACCACGGCAGCAGCGAGGATGGCGATGCAAGCGAGGAGGACGATGAGGAGGAGAATCTCATTGGCAGTCTCTCGCACAAGTTTTTTAGCGATGTGGTCAACTTGCTCCGGCAGAGACTGGACACATCACAGGTGGTGCCACCGCCTGATGTCACTTTAGTTACTACAGCTGCAACCACCGCAGTTATTACCACTGTCATCACCTCAGTCTCTACCGCCACCGCCACAACTACCACCACAGCCCTGACTGCTTATAATGGACTGGAGTGTTCAATCTGCCACTGGAGGTTCTCTCGCCTTGATTCATTGAAAGCGCACATGGCTGACATCCACGGCCCAGTCGAGATGGACAGCCACATCGAATTTCAAGTGAAGGCTCAAGATACTGATGATAGCGCTGTACGTCACAAGGAGAGTGGACCTCTCTCCAGGGTGGCTGGTGTGTCAATGAAGCGGCGTGCCCGGATCAAGGTGGAGCCATCATTGCAGGGTCCGAGTTCGAGTAAACGGAGTCGCCCTGACCCAAAAGTACTGTGTTCCACAGCTTCGACAAAGTCCACTGCTGAAATTGCTTCTGGTATTGATAACAGAAATCTGCAATCTTGCGTGACCACTTTGGAAGCCACCGATGATGTGCACCGTACTCCAAATAGCAAAACCACACATAATGAGTCGACTGTGCCTTCTCCCACCGAATCTGAAGCCACCAGCAATTCTTTATCTAACACTTCAAATGCAACATTTATTGATCGACCGTCCCACCTGAAATCCATTGATACTGTCCCATCAACTGTTAATGTTCCGCCCTGCACAGTGAGCGAAAGAATGCTATGCGAGTCATCGATACCTACGATCACTACTTCTAAAATTGTTTTTAATGCCGGGGAAGATGAGTTAAGTGAAATAGTTGAAACGAAACAGAGACGGTCAGGGTTGAACATTCCTGCAAACGATGCGCAGTCATGCTGCTCTAGTGCAGTGGCAGAGGAGAAATTATCCGGACAGCATGAGTCTGACCCTACAGAATCAGTGGTTGCACCATTGACCAGTGACACGTTGACCTGCCCAAATGCAGGGATTGAAAATGTGCCATCCGAGGTGCTCCACACTAATTCCCTACCTACAGAGATTAGTTTGACTGCTCACTTCGAGCCTACAACAACTGCCACTGAGAAGTTGCCAGGCAATTGTCAGGATGCTGAACTTTCCGAGCCAACAGCAACATGTTTGACTGATGGTGAGCTATCAAAGTGTGCAGTTGCAACTTTTGAGGAAGTTTATCTCCCATCGAGTAACAAGAGTACGGTTCCTACAGAACCATCTCCGACATATTTGGCAAATAAGGCGTCTGGTTATGAGTTGGCTGAGAAAGAGGATTCACCTTACAAGATTGGCGATATTAATTCTACCCAGTTGATGTTTTTGAAAGAAGATGTGCTGCTGAGCAACATAGTTAGGATTGAAGAGGACGTGTCATTGGCCGCGTCTCCGAGCAATGATGATGCGTCTTGCGTCCCCAGTTCGGAGGTTGGAGGCAATTTAATTTCCGAGTCCGCTGCCACTAATCCTGCACCTGCAGCTGCTTTGACCGACGCGATATCGCCATCCTTTTCTGGCGAGGAGACGATGGCCAAATCGCGTTCGCCTGGGTCTACCGATTTGGCCATGCAGCTGTCCACGACCAGCAGAGTAGCAGTGTGCTCTCTCATCACCAGTCCCAACGACGATGAGGAGACCGTAGAGAATATCACCAAAATGTTGAATGAGCCCGTTCCCTCTGAAACCGCCACTGATGCTGAGGCAGATGAGACTGTAGAAAATATCACCAGGATGCTGAATGAGCGCCTACCACAAGGCGGCTCTGCGACATGTGACCCAGATGCGGAGGAGACTGTCGAGAACATCACCCGGATGCTGAACGAGCATTTGCCAAAAGAGGATGACTCCGACACAGATGCAAAAGAGAACATTGTGCAGGACGACGCCGTCGGCGAAGCGGGGACGGAAGAGACGATCGAGAACATTGAAAAGATGGTGAACGAGTCCTGTGCTCCAGATAGTGAAGAGTCTGCCACCACTGACTTGGCCAGTGAGACGCCCGTTCAGCCTCCTGGCGGATTAGAGATGCTACCGGCGATAACATGTACGAGCTCAGGCACTCGAACGGTCAACTCGGTGGCGAATGTGTCGGAATCGACAGCGACTGTTGGTACCCAATCTCGGATTACAACTAGTGCGGACGTGGATGATGCCGGGCTGGACGGCCTGGAGAATCTGGAGGAGTGCGATGCGAATCTGCCTAAAATTTTGCAAATTCTTCAGTTGAAGCCAAGCAGTGGCGAGGGTGACGATTAGTTGGGGGTCTCACGACGGGTTTGCCAAATTCGCGTGAAACAAAATTTCAGAGAATTTATTAGCACACTTTTTCTACATGCTATAGGTGAACCCCTGAAGACTCACTGTTCTGTTTGTTTAAAACAAAACAATTATTTCCACAGGGTGGTAGGTTTCAGAGTAAAAACGATGACGGCTTTCTGTCGTTTTCTTTTTTAAACCGTATTTAAAAATGAAAATGTTCGTCATTTTTATTCACGATTTCATCACTCGATCGCAAAACTCATTTATCCGCTACTCTAAACTGTAAATGCCATTTCGAATAGAACATCGTCCTAGATTTTCGACTATTCTATTTTAGAAATGAGCAGTTACATTTCGAACAAACTGAATCGTCGCAATTCATGCCCTTGCGGAATATTAATCTATTCCTCGACATAATTTACTACATATAGGAGAAATCTCGGATTCGTTTATTGTATCATCTCGTATTCAGATGAAAATTTCGCTTTTCATTGTAGAAATTTTCCAAAAATGCAACTATGACTTCAAGACGTCCTATTCTCATTATTTTTTATCAATTTATGTCACGATATTTTAATTAGGCCAATCATTGCCGTATTACAAGAACTTAGTTATAAGAGACTCCGCAAATAATATATTTAAATCTTTGATTTTGGGACACTGCACAGCACATATTCCATGATGTATCATAAATTAGATTTTTTGTTTTGCCAAACTCCAGTTTTCAATACCTTCTTAAACATTTTGCCGATCGTTCTATTTAATGTACAGTATATTGTATTAGTCACAACTTCTTTGCCTCGGTCAGTTGATTGTAATCGGGATTTATGCTTTTTGATTAATAGTTCCGCTGAACGATTTCGTGGGTTTCAAAGAATTTAAATAAACTTGTTGAAATGTCCTATTTTGTTTGTTTTCAGTGAAACTGTGATGTGAGTACATGTATGCACATGTATTATATAAATTCGGTCATTATGATATAGCGGCATCAAATTAAAAATATGCTCAAACGAAAAACATTGTACAGTATATTTCCGCCAAATGTGCGCTGTATCAAATGGTGTGGATTTTTTTTAAAACGTGGAAGTTGTATATTTGAGATAAAAAGTATATATATATTTACCTATCGTTTCCTGAGTTTCATTTTTAAATCATTTGTTTTTCACCTTTGGAATCATTTGCCATTGCAAATGATTCCTATCTGTCTTTATTTCTTTCCATATCCTAAACAATGAAACTTCTTTTGATGATGTATGAATTACCTCATTACATATTTATATTTTTCAATTAATAAATTGCAATAAAATCTACCATAAATGTAAGCCATAGATTCTCGAAGCATTCGGAATCTATTCTTCCTTCTCCTTCCCCCTCCCGGACCAATGAGAGCGCA
>JAQGBY010004221.1:0-17119 GCA_034698785.1 Mycogona germanica | reverse complement strand
ATCGCGTTTTAAATTTGATATCACTTATTATTTTAATCAGATGTGTATTCAATAAAAACGTTGTTACCAAGATTTCCATTGAAAACGCGATGCATTTGAGAAATAAATGAGATTCAGCTCATCTCTGAGTCGGACGCGTAAACTGAACGCGTTGATCTAAAAGGTGAACATTACTCGGGGTACAAATTACCTGTAACTGTTGTAGTTTTAGTTTTTCGCTGAAACTACAATTTGTTTCTGTTATTTCTATGTCAGTAAAATTTATTCTCAGAAGAGAGATCAATTAATTTGAAATTATTACGACAAACAATTACGACTTTGTCCCCGTGTTTGTACACTTACGCTTAAATTACGAGAATGCCACCATTTTTTTCCTCAACACCCGTTAATTGTGTAGAAGTCGTCTAATGGCATCTTGAAATCTGGTCCCAACTTTTTTTGTCTTTCTTAAACTCCATTTTTTTGTGTCTTATACACGTGTGCAGGCAATGGGAGGAGGAAGCTCGTTCATAAATTGTGACTGCCGCCTAATTATTAGGCGCCGATTATTCGAACACCGTAGATATCGTGTCGGAGCTCCGCACTCACACTATATAGTCTCCCTCCCTCTCACTCTCACATAATTAAAGCAATTTGCTTCTCGGAAATGTGCCGCGATATAAATCGTTGCTCATTGGCTTATTTGGATTCTATCTGCATAGTTAGTTGTACGCTCCTTGTAATCTCGGGCATATGCGCGTGTCTACATTTTATGTTTACGAGAATAATTCACGCGTAGCGACACCGTTTTAGTAAATAATTCGTTCAGTTTATTCGCTCCTCGAAATTATCCATGAATGGGGGGACCGCGATTCCATTCCCGTTAATTTTCCGATACCGGTCAAATGGTATATGCCATTAGACTGTTGGTTGATGTTCACTTGAGATGCTAATGGCGATCGATTCGGTGCCAGAAACTACGCAATCCACTGTCGAGAATAGACATCTTTTGTAACGACTATACTGATAAATGGTTGGGGTTCACTTGTCGGATCAGTGGTCAAGAAATTGCCATGTTTTAAGAGTGTATGTTTCGTGTGGTTAGAGTTGCAGTCATATGGATGGGGGTGTGTTCCTGGGTGACTTTTCTGTGTATGTGGTGGGCGTTCCGTTTCTATAGAAGTGTTTGTGCTTTTTCGTGTGCCCTTTTCAATTCGTAGAAATGGCGGACCCGAAAAATCAATTAAATTTAATTCTTTCTCTATTTGATTATTATTGCGCGGTGGGTGGAAAAAATCCCTCTTCCCAAGTCGTACACGTAGCGACGGAGGAGGTGGATCACTGCCATTTAATTATATACTGAGCTTTCAATTACGCATACACAACCGCTTCGAAAGCCACACACAACATATATAAAAAAGGAGTGATATCGACCAATCGGGAACGAGCAAATGGTTCAGTCGATAAACTCGCGTGACTTGTTGACAAGAGTTTCTATATGCCACTTAGTACGACGTCACCTTGTTGAATTGATGGCGTAACGTCACGATCAACAATAAAAAGTAAAATTTGTATTTATAATTCTGGAAACCGTGATAGGGAAATCAATCTCTGGGTTCTAGGATCTAGGGAAATCTGTCTACTAAGAAAAGTTGGGCCCAGATCAAGTTGGGATCAGTACTTCAAACGTAAGAAACCTGATGAAATCCTACCGGATAATAAGATTATTTGTTCGCCTGTGTTTATTGGATTTCGAAGAATTAAACCAATCGCTGTTAGAAAATTATTCGAATTCGTCGGCAGTATTTGGATTGTGGTTAAGACAAACCTTGTCTAGCCTATTTCACGAAATTATTGAATTGACCCTTATTATATTGGTTTATTTGTAGGGTAGGAAAGTTGTGATATTTATTCCACCAGTCTTAATATATGGATTATTTTTTCCTTCATTTGGAACTTCTTCGAAAATTGATAACAATATTATTGTGGAGTGTTGAAAATCAAGTGGTTGTTTATTTTTAATAATTTTAAATCGTTAAGCGTCCATGACTTGCAATGAGAACGCCTTGAAATGGCATCGGGTTTAACGGAAGTGCTGATGTAAATATGAAAGCAGGTAAGGAGATGGAACAAATGTTTCGGGAAATGTTGCGCTTGTAAATATGCGAGCATATTTGATTCCTCGCAATTACCACAAATTAATAAACATTAGATCGGTTTTTTTATATCAATCGAGTCGATTTATCCGAGGAGCGGCGCGCAACGTCTGTGATCCACGCCACCTGCCCACGATTCAATCGGCGCTCGAATTTCTGTTACGGCTTGTCCATAACATATCGATCGCGACGTCGCTGGGATTAGTTTCCCTAATGAAATTATAATTTCGGCGTCTGGAAACGCGACACACACCCACCCACGCACACACTTTTCGAATTACAATATTGTCTGCGCTCGCCGCCAGTCGACTGCATTTGCATGTTGTTTAGCATATTTCGCCGCCAATCTATGGCTCGTTACGGCCGTGTCACGCGAAGAGTGCTCCAATTGCCAAAGTGCTTGCATTCAAAGTGTTTGCACAATTGCTAATGATGCTGTTGCCCAATTCACTTTAATTGTAACAGATCGGCATTCGAACATAAACAGATTCGTGTATCGGCGATGCACTTGAGCACTAGTGGGCGCACTTCTTCTCAACTGTCGGGTGGCAACAGGTGGTAGTTGTCGCCGCTGGAGGCGATCTGCCTAGGCATTAATTGAAGCGGTGAAACCCAGATTGTTTTAATTTGTTAGGTTATTGGCAAAAATGCAATCTTGTCATGTGAAACTATCGAAAGAAAATGTGACGTTGCCAAAACCCTTCTGTAGCGCCAACAGAGGGCAGCAAAAGTTAGACTGGTACACGGAATCCTATAATGGCGTATCTAGTGACACTTATTGTTTCTCAAATCGAGAAAATAACACGAGTTACACCACTAGAACATTCACCGCTAGGTGCGCTTTATGGTTACCAATAAAATATCAACGTCAATTCATATCTATGCATTTGAGATCTCAAATCTAGTTAAGTTGAGGATTTTAATTTCGCTGACTAAAGTTTCCCAAACTTTGTTTTCTCGGATTAATTTTCCTTCACGCCAACAGACTCGAAATAGCAACACGCGGGGAAACTTCTTATTTATCGAACCATTTCTGTACTACAAGAATGTGTTTAAGATATGTGCATACATCAGACCTCGTCCGCAGTTTGCATTATATTGAAAATACACTGTTCGGTCATCATTATGGCTGCTGCTTCAGTCTGAACCTACTATTTATGTAGTCTATTTTCGACAAAATACCTCGGCTTAGAACTTCCGGCGTTGTTTTTCAGTTAAAAGCTTGGGTCTATATAGGAATCGGCGGCCCGCCTCTCTTTTAATTAGAAATTCAGCAAAAGTATTCCGCGATCAAAGGTTACAAATTTGCATGTTGGTGACTTGCGGCATCTCTTATGCAGAGCATCCTGCGACTCAAAATACCGTTAAGTGTATCGTGTTGCTTCGTGGAAGACCGATATTCAGTTGGGGGGGAGGAAACGACGTATCGTAATATAATGTGGCAATACATATTGTTGTACCCTGTGTATCCGGGTTGGTCGACCTTCATCTACATAAGCCGACTCGCAAACGTAAATATTCTATTGATAATTAAATTACCCTACGGCGAGAGAATTTCTGGTGTGCCCAGGGTTAAATTTCGCACTGACTATGTTTCACCGAGTATCTTGAATATATTGCATCGGCATTTCCGTTAGATGACACTTGTTTTCATCGGTTGGTCTGGTTCATTGAAGCGTCATTGAAGCGCCACATTTGGTCGCTAGGGAACGCTGTAAAAGTCAAAAGAATTGTTGCTGCGGTTTACCTGTGTAAATAGCGCATATTCAAATAGCACTCTCATCCAGGGTCATAATGTACAAGCGCCAGAAGCGCACAGCGTTCTGTCTTTCTCAGCATTTTTGCTCATTCAATGTTCCTCTTAATTTTTGCGGTCTTTGTCTGCTTCTGAGAAGTCTGTCTTTTTGCATTTTAATGTTACAATTACAATATGTACCCACAATATCCTCCGGATGGCGGCCAGTTAAGGACAAAGGTGTGGTCGTCCTATCCTAACAGGCTCCTGACTTCAGAATCGCTAAGGCCACTAGTCGACACGCTCTGGGGAAATAGGAGTTCAAGTACGAGTCACATCTACAATGCAGCTCCTGAACCATTTTAGTATGTCCCGCTCTTCTACGCCTAGTAGGAGCCTGTCTCACAATTTCCCCAATTTTCACATTACAATCCCCCTTCAGAATACGAGCCAAAAGCCCAATATTGGTCGCTTTTCTACGATCCTTTAACGATTCCCATTCCAATAATTGACAACATGTCCGTCACACTATCCTCTCGACCAAATCTACCGCTAACAAATCTAGCAGCCCTTCTTTGGGCCATCTCAATTTTACCTATGAATGTGATATAATGTAACGAAAGTGAGAGGTGCATTTTGTACAACCTTGCCTGAGCTTTCTTTGTTTTTATAAACATGAACAGAATGACTAAGTACTGGAGTCATTTGGTGCCGCGATTCATTAGCGAAAGTCCGATTCGTTTGCTCGCGAATTAGATGGCTGACCGAAAGGGCCAAAATGAGGTACGTCAAATGTTTCGGGTTCCAGGAACCCTCCGCACGGTCTCAAGAGCACGCCGCACGTACACGGCGACATGATGATGATGGAGTCGTTGCAATAATTGGTTATCATTGGGACGTTATAACTTTATCAATGCACTTTTTTTCTTCTCCGTGTCCTCCTCCTGAAGATGGAAGTTCTGGTTGCGTCAGCCTGTGCACGTACGACTACCCAGCGCAGATGGCTGACATCCACCGCCGCTGGTTCTCCTGATTTAATGAATCAGACGTTGTGTTTCTAAACCTGTATATATATATATATATTATATACGCAGTGCTGGTTCTGTGCCGAAACTGTTTCGGCTGCACAGACCGATTTGTAATGCACGACTGGTTCAAACCTCAAAAACAGCTAATTTTGGTTTAATTTCACTTGAGACGAGAGAATAAACCAATCACTCGTATGTGATCGGATATGACGTAAATTGGCTTGATTATTAAATATGATCAGTGAAGTGGATCAATCGTGGCTCGAGTTGGTTAGCGTACCAGTCCGGATTGGTCTTGGATCGATGAACATGATGGAACTGACTTATTCATCGGAATCGTCAACTCTGTAAATCCAAGGAGGTCTTGCTTCTTTTTCGTCTTAGCTTGATAACTCTGATGATGCTCGATAAATACCGTTGGTGCACGCATACTCGTCGACGTGATTGCTGAAGTCTTTTTTATCTTCAAGATATTGTGTGTCGGCCGAGTTGTTGCCATAGCGATAGCTATTGTTACGCAAGGCAAACATTGTCGCGCAAATTGTCTATTCTTTTGGCTCAACCTTCACGATGTTCGTCAATTAGGGGTTTGTCAATGAATAATAGATTAATGCGTTGGTGCAAAACGGCGTTCTTATGAGGTATGAGGCTGATGCTTATTGCTTTCTTCTGCGCATGTCTGCAAAGTTTTGTCCGCTTTGCGCTGGCTTATAACTTTTTATGTGTTTCTATTACCTGGATAAAAATTGCGTACACTGACTCCGGTAGTCGGCTATTTATAGGCGAGGCGCATTCCAGAAGTGCCGCAATACGTGCGAACGATTGGCCCATTTGTGAATCATCAAGACGACGTATTATATTCGTTTGGTCAAATAAGACATGTAAAAATGGCAGAATGTTTCTTCGATAGCCACAATGAGTGACGAGCTTCTGGTAGTAAGTAATTGAAATTGGTGATTAAGAGAAAAATATAATCTGGTCAGTCAGAGTGCTCTAACCAACTGTTCTGCGATGATTCCGCAATTATAGAGAGGTTTCACGACGTGATCACCTAGACTATGTTATACTAATCAGAATGTTAGCCGAATTTTTCCAAAAAATTCAGTTATGTGGCTTCTACGTTATAATCCAGCACTCGTGGAGTCAACTCATGCCGGCGTTGGTCGTCATCTGTTTGTGTTTCGGGCTTGAGACTCCACACACGTTTATAGTATCTAAGCCAGTTTTGTAAAAAGAATTTGATCGGGAATAGAATCGTTTATCCCCCGTCAACTCATTTTTTAGTATTTTTCAGATTTGCTTCTCTAAATTATTTGGTCACAAATAATCTCTCTGTCGACTATTCCGTGGCAATTGTGCGACGTTCTCTCCCGACTTTGCGGTGTTAAGAAATTCTGAACATACATGAGTTGCTATAAAAAAATAGTTTTGCATTTTCTGAGACGAATATTGAAAAATTGCGTGATCAAGTTGGCTGAGCCAGCCACTAATCTCCTCTTTCAGATGCACATTCGCTAATTGAATTAATTTACGTTTCCATTTTTATTTTCGTCGGGCCCAGCAATCGCGCACGCCATTCGACTCCAGTAATTAAAATGCAGTCTGTGCACATACACTGCATACCCGTGCGGATACACACACGTTCGCGCTTAATTTCGTATTCCAGACACTAGACACGCGTTAATGGGTTGTAAAAGTACAATTTAGATGCTATTTGCTAGTAATGTGAATCTGTGCACCTGTTTCCCAGGCAAAAGCAGTGCCTCTGTAGATGATGCGCCGCTGTGAAGAGTGTCTTTACAGATTTAGCTCGTTGGTCGACGTCATGTTTCATGTTTTTTTTAATCTTCCATTTCAAAATTGACGTATTATGGCCGGATCTTTTGATATAATGAGAGGCCCTCGACGCAAACGTGTACAGATCATTCCGAATGAGTAACGTTTCGCAAGAAAATTAAATCGCGTGTTGTTCATGGACTCGTTCCGTCTTGGATCTGTAATGGGGCTTCAATTGGCAAGATATTTTTGTAGCCGAGGAATAATATGAAATATTTGCTGTGCAAAAAAACTCTAAAGTTGGGTTTACTAGATTAATACTCGATAATAACATAACATTGTTCTGATAAATCAGTACACAGTTCGGTTCTAATTATGGTTAAGATATTTGCGCGCACTGTCTTTGTTTATATCCCTTTTCCTGAAAATGTTTTTATTTTATTGAATTGAAGAAAAGTATCTAGATGGAAACAAATGTCCATCTTTTGATTTTTGAGTTGATTTTGATTTTGAGTTTTGAGTATCGTAGTTGGGTTACAGTGTATCTAACACAGTTGGAGTTGTTTATTTGAAATGATATTTTCTAATTGTATTTTGAATATATCATATTTGATGCGATTAATTTATGCTAGCAGAATGTGCTAATTCGGCTGGATAGCATTTGGCTTCTCACGAATCTAGCCAGGTTTTAGCACTCACTCTTGTTGGGTCCTCGAACATCGAGATTTGGAGGTGAGGGGTCAAGAAATTCGCGCTATAGGCTGCTTTTGTTTGTATTTTTTTCTCTTTTGAGTTAATAAACCTGTCGTTGAAGTAAAAAATGATTAGAACATTCCTTCGGGAAATACGACTGCGCAACATATTTGTTTATGCAGTACAACAGTGATTGCTCACAGAGACCTTTCCCCCAAATGGTGTGAAAAGTCTCGTCTCGTCGCTAGGTCGTAACTACGATATTAGTTTTTTTAGTACGATTTGTTAACACCATTGGTATTAC
The DNA here is from genome assembly GCA_034698785.1 of Mycogona germanica. Taxonomy (NCBI): domain Eukaryota; kingdom Metazoa; phylum Arthropoda; class Diplopoda; order Chordeumatida; family Chordeumatidae; genus Mycogona; species Mycogona germanica. The sequence continues at coordinate 9,448 of JAQGBY010004221.1, read as the reverse complement.
GCCATTGGAACAAGTTCCTAGGACCCGAGTCAAATGCAAAATCGCTTCATTGATGTTGATGCTCCTATTTGCTTTAAATATGAATTTAAGTGCATGTTGCTCCGATAGAATTTTTTTGTTTGCCTTTACTGTACTTCAGGATTTTCTGTACCCCTCGTGGAGATTAGGCACTATTTATTGGATTCTCCAGAAATGCTGATATTCAATAGTTTGATTTGTGAAAGTGCCTAAGCACTGAGAGGGGTACAGAATCTTCCTGTTGTGATCCTTCACTTCAGTGAATTCATCATCATCATCATCATCATTTTTCCGAATGGAATTTAAACTGAGTTAGAAAAATGCTTTAACTATTGGTTTAACTTTCAGGGTTAACTGTGATTTATTATTAATAGTTAGCTTTGGTTTGCGAAGCGTTATGTGGAATTACTTGGCCATGCTAATCAACATGCATAATTCACGTACATAGCTATTTTATTTGGTTTTGCATAAATTGAGCAGCTGTAAAATGTTCCTGGGACTCGCTAACCTGACTTGAATTAGATGTACTGTATCTGTTCTTTTTGGCTGTAGTATATTTGAACTGTAGCAGTTCATTTTGGCATCTTACTTATCTGAGAGCGCCAGGAAATATTCTACCAAACAAAATTGCTCGACAGCCGCCATCTGAATTTCAGTTCATCATGAAACGTCGGCCTAGACCTACATAATTATCATAGCGAAGCCTCGCAGTGTCGTGCGCCCCAAAGACCATACAGTGCTACTTTACGAAACTGCAAACAAGCTTAGTTTTGAGAAGTTCACGGGCGAGGAGGCAAATCGATTTTCGTAGACGAAACAACGACGTGGAAACCCGGACAGCGACGGCGAATTTCCGATCAGAATTGAACAAACAGTCGAACCGTTGGCTTCGCTATATATACGTGGTTTTTATACGGGGGGAAACTGTCGTATGGCTTAAAGGTATTGGCGACAAACTAGCACGCGTATACATTGGGGTGGGTTTCGGAGATTGTCTGCGTCTGGGTTATTTATATATACATGTATATTATCCGGGGGATTTCTCTCGCAAATGCAAACATGAGATTGCCGGTGCCAGGCGACGCGATCGACTGCCCTCTGGCGGCCGCAATTAGAAACTCAGCCACCTGTGTGCTATATTTTTTATAACAATTCGTGACAACGGGCAGATTTTTCTCCCAAGTGATTTTCTATTGTCTTTTGAGTTTGTGAGCTGGCCTATGTGTTTCAGCGCGCTATCTGAACTCTCTTTAGATGCGAGTTTCCAAATTTAACGAAAACTTCGGATCCGAACCCCTCAAACTGTTATCATTTCCTTAATATTGATGAGATGTTTCATGCAAACATGTTTCCATTAGAGAAAGGGAGCTAGTCCATGACCTACTGGGAAACATGACAGCCGCGTTGGCTGAGTTTCGTAGGGATCATTTGCGTAACTCAAGAACAACAAGATTGAACACACTTGAAAACTTTCCTCAAATACCAAAATAAAGTTTTTGTTTAATTTCGGCAACATTTAAATTGTGCGTTGTCAGTCTCGCCAACTGTGCTGTCGTGTTTCCCACTTGTTGTACGTCGACATGACAATTTTATTCTTTGGTATTTATTTCTGCGAGACATCTTGGACGGCTCTGCTTGTAGTCTATTCATTTATATTTCGTTTTTAATATGTAGCCAGTTTTAAATGCAATAAAAATGGGGATTGTGCCCGGGACAGGCCGGACGAAGAAACTTCTAATATAATAATATTAAACTATTATTTAAAATAAAAAATAAACTGACGCTACAGATAAGACGGTGACGACTGCAGTGTCAGTTCCTACGGTTTTCTAGTTTAATTTTTTCATTTTAAATAATAGTTTACTATTATATTAAAAGAGAAGATTTTATTGAAAATAATCCGGACGTTATTCCTATTACATAGTTTTAAATGCAGTTAGGCGGTTTCAGGCGGGACAAATATGAAGAATAATTCGGACATTTTATTTTTATATCTGATTAAATTGGAATCTGAATATTCGCGTTTATATATTTTGAAGTGTACAGGTGTTTCATGATTACACTTAAATCCAGTTCGTTCTATTAATTCCGTATCCAGAAGTCCGACCTGGATTCGGCTCTCTGTATTTCTAACAGATTCTGAAATAACTTGTAAATGACTTAAGTATAAACAGGCATCAGTAACTGACTATTGTGAAGTTTTTATATTGTGCACTTTTCCTTGATATTTAAAATCTCAGCGCCGTTGGAGAGCACTTGAGAGCACCCGGCCAATTTAACGTAGGCTATTGATTCGTGAAGCAGGCGGATCTCATGTTATGCCGCGTAAGGGGGGCGGTCCGTCGGCACACCTCTCTTTTTCCTCGACGCGCGATCCCCCCATCCGGTGGGATGAGAGGAAATTAAAAGTTAAATCTGCGATATTTTGCTGAAGTGCTTTTTTTGTGTGTGGGTACGTGCCGCGCGGTTTGCGCATGCAGTTCTGGTGCGTGCGTGCGCTGGCTGTAATTGCACAGATAATGATATGGCACACTCAGAAATAGTAATCGCTTCCAATCTCCGCTTTTATCGCGCCGAGGCTCGCGTTTAAATAGACTGTCGCTGCTGCTGCTGCATTTCTCCGTTTGCGGGGGGAAATTACAACATCGCATCGTCAAAAAAATCCCCCCCCAACCACCACCACCACTACCATTATTTTTATTATTATTATTTCTGCGGCCGCGCGGCGTCATCCATTTAAATAGTGTCCCCCGGGGGTGCAGACACGGATTAATTATAATTAAAGAAATGGCGAGTGTTTCGTTTGTCTGCTCTGAATATTTTGGTGCTCTTTCTTTTATCCCACCCCCTCCATTTTACTGGTGCGTACCGAACACCATTGTTGGTGCTGGCTCTACCCCACTGGGTCTTACTCCTCTTACTGGAGGAGACGGTGGACCGAGGTTGGTGTGTGTTAGAGATGATGATGATCCTAGCTGGATGTTCCTTCGACCTTCAAATGTACAACTCGTCGTAGCCCAGTCGGTATTGTGACTGTGGTTCGGTGGTCCCGGGTTCGATTCCCGGCGTAGGCTCTCGAAAGAATGTCCATTCCGTGGTACTGGTCGTGCCCCTATCATAGTACCTAAGCACCATGAGTGCTACGTAACGCCTGTAGTGCGGTTGACTACAGTAGATTGGAATTTTTAAAATAAATCTGCAGCACAGCCTAGGGAAGTAAGTCGATGCGGTTTGGCCCGCCAAGTCGTTCTCTATATCGTTCTAAAGTGTGTTATAATGTGTATCTAAACATATTCAGTACCATGAGTACATATGGAGTGCGGGGTGACGGCAAAGGATGCATGTTCCTTAAAAGATGAATCAATGGATGCATGGTCTTCTAAGGTACATGGTCACTGGAGGATTTTTAAACTCCGAACTACTTCAAAACCTCTCGAGGAACAGCGATATAGACTGCGGATAGGTGACAATATAGCCTATTACATTAAAAATTATACAGATTTTTATTATAGATGCGGGCAAATCGAGTTCCCAAATTGTTATCGACTGTCTGGTCTCGCTTCCGTTATAGGCGTCGTCCCAAATTATGTTTAGTTGCGAAATTCATTTAAAATGAGCACAGCTTGCACAATTTTAATAATATACGCATCATCGTTTGGCTACATGCAGTGGTATGAGTTCGGTCGACGTCGGATCATCTTCATGCCGCCACGGATGTCGCCGCCAAACGACAAAACGCCAGGATTCCGCATTTTGCATGACTCAGCAATTGCGGTTTCTCCTCGTACAAGTAGAATCTTTCTTGCTGCAAGTTTCTGGTCTACTGAATAGGGTAATTCGAAAACTTGTTTTGAAAATCGATATTCGTCATGAATATACGAACTTAATTACAATATAGGATGAACCCATCTGCATTTCTTGAAAGCCAATATTGGTAAGTCTTCGCCCGATGAGTAAGTCTGCCTATACTTTACGGTATACCAATGAATAAAATTAGCACTGTTGATGAAATCTGAACTAGGTAACTAGCGTTAATGATAATCAGTTTTTTTCTATGGTGATTGATGACGTGCGTCGATTTCAATGATTCCAGATTTTACTCGCAAACTTATTATATATATATGATGATGATCTTTTTTTTCGGTTGACAATGGATAACGTTTATTCGGTGAATTGGTAAGAACTTGCTTTGTATAAATCGGTCATTTCCCAACATTTGTTTTTCTAATCGGAATATAATTTTTGTCTCACAAGTAGAACGTTTATGCGCTATCGTCTAAAAAAGAATTCGACTCAAACTGCCTTCCCCCGACCATCGCGTAATCTTGGATTGGAGGGTATAAATGCCTCCTGCCTGTATTTATCATTGAAACCCATCATATATACATATAAATTGGTGAATTTCTGGTCCCCATACACGGTGTGTGTATATATATATATATATATGTCTGTAAATGTACGGTTATGGCCAGTGGGTTGGCCCACATACTTACGGCTAGATCTGCATATATACTGTACGAACCCGAGTATATACATGTACGTGTGTATTCTACGGCAATAACGATGCGATTGTCTTATCTCCTCCGCGACGTCTACGTGTATATAGACGAGCCCTCTAATTTTCTGAAGTGGAATGAATGAAACTGGTTCCCCTCCCACACCCCGCCCCAGCATCCACCACCCCAGATGAGAGTTTTGTTGGCTCTCGGTTCCGTTGCTCGGAGCCGTCTCGGGAGGATGCCGAAATTGCATTCGAATACGGCACGTGACGGCGCTCGAAATTACTCCCAGGAATTCGAAACGCCTCTCAACTATTTAGACGCCATACAACACAGGAAGAAGAACACCGGACGAGGAGGAGCCTCTCTTTCTCTGTATTTAGAGTCGCTGCTTCTATTTGCTGCTCTTGTATGCTGACTGGTTCCTTTTCGTTTTCTCTTTGTCTTTTTCTTCTTTGCCTCCCGTCGGACCGACCCCCGTCCCCATGCTTTTTTTGTATCGCTGGAGCGTGTATAGATAACCCTATTCGCAAACGTGCGGACCTTTTACATACCCGAGATAGTGCAAGGCAAATATACCTGTTCACTTTTTACTTTCGTTTCTTTTTTTTAACTTATTTTTCGTACAATAGAGACATACTCTGTAGGACTTGTCTATTCGCAGGCGGTTGTGGTGGTAGAAACCCGTCGTATGGTGTACAGGGCTGTACGTGTGTATACAGTAGTGGAGCGAATTGTGTTTGGGGTTCCTAATGGCGATGTCGCTTCTCTCGCTGCTTTTTTTGTGTGTAGGTCGTAGTCCGTGGCACATTTTCGTAAACGGGGTTGATCGATATATTGGTATTTTGTTTGGAATGTCATTGGAAAGAACAATTGAATTTGTGCGCTCGTGTGCGGATGATAAATTCTCGGATGGACTCTGCAGACGCCGCTCAGTTGTTGGAGAGTCGTCGGCTGGAGGCGTTTCATCGAATCAGCTGATTCGTTGCAGCCATTGTTGGAGTTACAGAGTCTATGGAAATTGTTAAGTTTTCCTGTTAGGTGGTCCAGGGGCTCAAATTTTAACCTGCCATCTTCCTTGCGTGAAAAGGTGTGTGGGTCAACGATTCCGCTTCTACGTCTGCTACGTCACATTTGTTGGTGGACGGGCACCGCGAATTTTTCCGAAAAATATACTATTGATTTCGCAAAGGCCCAACATATCTCGTTCATTTTTCCAAGCTCTTGTTGAAAGAATAGTCCTGCGCTGAGATCGTTTCTCCTAATGAAAACGAAATGTTGGCAGGTGAGTGTGCGTATACACGCAGTCCGCTAATGTTGTTGACTGAGGCGGTTTCGCTTTCATCGGATTTCCAGGAGGCTCTTGCGGTCGCCTCACCCACCTACCCCCTCGTCTGGCATAAGTTATGTAATACGCTTGCATTATATACAACGATATATAATTTTGTTGGCTGACCTGAAATTAAATCCATAAATGCGTGGTGGTTAATTTCGTTTACGTTGCCAAGGAAGTGCGCGTGAAATGGAACGCCCGCGTCAGTAAGCCTTCTGCACGAAGTCATGCTGCGCACTCGATTGCCCTTTTCGCGTCCACCACTGGCCGAAGGCGGCGTTTCGGGAGCTTGCAGGCAGCAGGCAGTCAACGCTAATGTGATGACGCCTCACGCACCTCCCTCCGGACCCTCCTGCATCCATCCGCCATCCATCCCACCCCCCGTCGACATATTTTCACTGCAAATCAGGGTGACTGAATGTGGGCGATTCGTACGTTGAATGGCGTCTGAAATGACATCTTTTGAGGAATCTTTTGTATTGTCAGTTCTTATGGCATTGAGATTTCAGAGTATCGCTCAATTGTTGTACGGGCAGAACGGAAATTTCAAAATGATATTTGGGGCTAATCCTTACTAAATGTTAAGGTATGCAGTGGTCAGGATTCGAAATCCTTGTTTTCAGCATGCACGAATCGAAGACTAGTTTTCTTTTTAAAAATACATGATTGTGCGCTTTTGTCTTTATTAAAAGTTTCCTATACATTGTTTAGACCTTGCCTATGACAGTATTTAACAATTACACATCAAAAACGCGCAGTTTAGTGTTCGAATTAATCAATTACATGTTCAGATCAATCATTTGAAGTTGCTAAACGTCGAGTTATGTAGTGGTCGTGATTTGAACGCCTTGTTTTCAGCATGCACTCTTTCGAAGACGAGTTTTCTTAGGAAAGATACATGATCGTTCGCTTTTGGCTTCATTAAAAGTTTCTTGTACATTATTTAGACCGTCCTATGACGTTATTATTTCATTATTTAACAATTATAAATCTAAAACGCGCAGTTTTGTATTTTCAGATGTATCTTTTAAGTTTTTTGAAGTAATTGTGAGTTTGGTAAAGGCCTGGATTCGAACACTTGGTATTAATATGCTCGATTACATTCCTTTTTCAAGTAGAATTTATGGTTTCGAACAAGCAGTGTGATGAGCGAGAAGTACGTGCATGGATCAAAATAGGTTCCGATAAAAAAGCAATCAATTTATAGCTCGTCGAGTAATTAGGGAGTCGATTTAATCTGAAGCGAAAATTGGTGTGCAAACTCACAATTGATTCCCACAGCAGAGAAATCCCCGCCTCTTCGCGAATTTGGAAGTATCCATCGCCCGCTACAGTGGTTTTCATGGAATTGATTTTCGCGTTGTATCGACGTTGCCAAGATTTCTCGCGATTCCAAGACAATTGGAGCCGGCGTGCTATCAACGATTTCTTAATTGTTATTGAATAATTTCTGCCTCTTGAGCATGCGCTTGCCGTGACGTGATTGCATGCGCAGTCAGTTGAAACGCCTTTCGCCGATTTGGAGATTATTAGACGCTCTCATTTTGTGATTCGATCACAATCAAGGCAGGGAGCGTTTAGATGGATTTACATAATGCATTGATACATTGGGACCGGGACATATCGTCCTGAGACCGCCGATTACAAATGGTTCAATTTTGTTTATTTATCAAATCGATGGATATTTATCTCGAGAACATGAATTTCGGGACAGACCGAACGAAAGAGACGAACACGAGTGGCGATATGCCGTCTTGAACACCGGGACTGGTAATTGCGAAAAATTCGAAATTCTGTATTTTTCGCAATTACCAGTTAACTCAATTAATAATAATAGTAAAATATTATTTCTCAGACGTTCGCCACTCGTGTTCGTCTCTTTCGTTCGGTATGTCCCGAAAATCATGTTCTCGATTAAATTCACTTAGGCGTTCTGACAAAATCATTAGGTTATTTATCTATTTATTTATCTGTTAAAAATAATTTGTTCAGCAACTTTTCTTTCACAATGAGTGCAAAGTACGTGCTTACTTTATTTCTGCTTCTTGGTTGTGTTCTTGTGCTTCGTTGGAAGTTTCTTTAATTTCAAGCCGGGAAATTTTACTTGCAGCGAATTTCTCATCTGTCCACATAATATGAATTTTGAGTAAAGCGAAAAAGAAAAAATTGGAACCCCTATTTTTCTGTTTTTTCACATTCGTCAAATCTAAATTTTGATTTTCTTGTTGCCCTAGATACGCTGTGCGAGCATAGTTCAACTTTCTTGAGAAATTTCAATTGTGCTTGTCATTGAGGCAAATGCGTTTTCCTGAAATATAGTTCCCGTGGCCGAAAGGTATTGAAAGTAAAATCCACCTCCCTCTCTAACATATTTGAAATTGTTGCGCTTATTTGAGATGGTCGAGTGCTGCCACTCGATTTGCAACTCTCCGATTTTGTTCAATGTAAAAACGCGCCACGCGTTCAATGTAAAAACTTGAATTAAGAATACTTGAACTAGGATATGAGTTCGTCAGTCCTTAAGAGTATGGAACATCGATTCAATCAATGTCATCATGCGTGGTCTTCTGAGGATATGACTCGATTGGGTTTAGTCCCGGTGCCAGTAGATACCGAGGGTCTATTTGATACGTGGGATGTCAGTCGGTGTGCCACGCGTAATTTATGGCAATTTAGTCGCCATTCTGCATCGAAACGACCGAGATATCGTTTTGCCAAATCCGTCGTTAAACCCCGGACGCATTGAATAAAATAATATGCAATAAAAAATGGATGATGGCGAAGATCGAGCGAACATGAGCGCACGCACGACGAGCGCTTTTCTCGATAAAGCGCCTCCGCTCTCTCCTCACTCCTTCTCTTTCTTATATTTGGTCGATTTTTTTTGCCATCGATTGCGCTTTAAGATGACGTCGTAGGTCTATATGTCGCCGTTCCGCCAATACAAAGTTTATATCTATACGACTTGTAAAGGGAACGTCAAAGGTTTTAAAATCCCGAAAATGCGAAAGGTTTGTCGATTGGTGCGCCGTCTGTTATGTGGATCGTGTTCGTGCGCCAATGACACGTCCTCGTCGATGCGGAAACGTCATTTCGAATCTTATAAATTATTATTCATGTTTTCCTAACTGTCGTATCTTGTTTCAAATTTGTTTTTCGTTGGCCGTTCTATACGTTTTCACGACAATCACAATAGTCGTGAATAATAACGGGACATTTGGCAATATGCAGATTGTGAATCAGGGAAATGGACAGCATTGTTGATTAATATATATTGTTGTTTTGCTTGAAGAATCTGATAACCAGGTACGACCTGTAGAAATGAAGCGGTTGAGAGTGCCGAGTATAGTGAAGTGGTTACCGCTTCGGATTATAGTCCACGTTTGCCATAGAACACGGGTTCAATTCCCGGCCGAAACCTCTGGAATTTTTCAGGCGATTTCTGCGTGCGCCTGCCTCTGGAATTGAAGTACGTTCCCGGAACATTAAAGTCGGAAATGCTAGGGAACCTCCTTATACCTTTACAAGAGGGGTTCCCGGCTTTGCCTGGGTTTGCAGTAACCACCAATGAAATAAAAAATTAATTGTTTAAATTTAC
>JAQGBY010004220.1:0-17119 GCA_034698785.1 Mycogona germanica | reverse complement strand
TAAGCTCTGAGAGGGGTACAGAATCTTCCTGTTGTGACCCGTCACTTCAGTGAATTAAAAAAAAAAAAAAAAAAATATTGCAAATGGATATTTCAGTTCTTTTTTTAATTGACGTCTGGCTTTTAAATAATAAATGCATACGCGATACTTTTTGACTGACCCTCGCCTTAAATCTGACCGTGCAACCGGTGCCAGTGACGTCAGCACCCGATCAGGACACCTCCTGTGTAGATCATGTCCTGGTGACACACTGAAGCCACTAATAATTAAAGTACAGCAGCATCAGCATGACTAATACTTTCCTAGGTCTTTGGCATCTAGTTTTCATGGATTTTGGTAAGGCTTTTGACACAGTTCCTCCCCATCAAATGTGTGTTAGTTGGGTTTAGACTGACTACAACAATTGCTAAACTCAATAAATTATTGTCTCTGCTTGACTAGAGAGTGGACAGTGTGTCTCAGGAAGTTTAAGGTCGATCGTCTAATTCTGGAAGGGATAATAGGTGGACGGGAAGATGTCCCGACTATCTTATTCGAGACATGCCACCAGAAACAATTCCGGAAACGATTTCAATTACGCGTTAGATTATAAAGTTCCTGTTTCATATTGGGCGATAAAACAAACAATTTAACCACACACACAAGACAAAAGGGGGACATTCACGAGTCGGGCTTTTGTAAACTGGAAGGAACCCAAACAAACCACGAAGCCTCCATTCATTAAATCATGACGCCTCGCACTCAACAACAAAAGAAAGCGATAAAGATTTCTAAAAGTCGGTTCGCATTACTCGTCTCTTATCGCAAATGCTTAAGGGAAAGCTATTTTCTTAATTAATAAATTTAATTCTCATTCTCATTATCGCGCAGGGTGTTATCAACCAATCACATCACAACTCTCCAGCGGTGTCCATAAACTAATCAGGTGCACTGAAAAAAGTTCTTCGAAAACTGTCTACTGCCCATAAAAAATAAAAACTAAGATCGATTCTCGGATCATCGATCTGCAATCCAGTGACGCACCAACTGATTCTCCAGAACACCACCTGAAGTCACTAATCACATTCCTACACAGTGGCCATCAATCACATAAAGAGGACAAAAGCTATTTGCCACGTGGGATCCACGAGTAAAGGTTTTTGCCCAGACGAGGGGCTGATGGGAGGGAAGTTGAACAACAAGAGTGGGAGGCAACCGGTTATCTCTTCAGGAGGATCACACAAAAGTCAGACGCGGCCCACGCACGGCAATTACAATTTATTAAATATATATCATTCGTCTTTCGCCTCCCGAGGAGGATAAGGAAAGCTCTTTCGCTGAGAGAGATAGAGGAAGGGGTGGCAGGGGGAGGAAAGCTGGAGCAATTTGAATTTGCATTTCAAAAAGAAGTGGTTGAGCGCGGAGGCAGACACGACACTTAATCCAGGAGTGATGGTTGATGGGGCTTCTTACAGCAGTAGTTTGGGGAAAGGATGGGCGAGGGGTATGTCGTGTGGCTAGAGCAAAGACAAAATCAATGACAAAGAGGTCCATGGATCACATGTTCGATTTTTCAAGATCCGATCAACTGGCCGCAGACAAGGTGAGAGGAAGGTTATCGAGGCAGGTTAAACTTTTGAGACTGATTCGACAAGGATTGACGGTTGCTGCACACGAAATGCCAAGTTTCCTCCAAAACACACAATTATTGTGACCTGGTTGACAAACACATTAGTGACTATTTTCTGAAGACGTCACAAATTTAAAGTAAAATCATCTGCAAAGTATTGATCAAATCGTGATTGTTTCCGGGTGGTCCGAAATAAAGGAATCCAAAGTTTGATCATATATTTGCAACATGTTAACTGATTCTCTCAAAACTTGTCAGAGATGTTGACCAACATCTAGTTTACAAAATCCCCCAGAATAGTTTTAAAATATTGCTGGCCTGAGTGTGTGTTAGGGGTCCCCTTTGTCTGCGTCAATCTTCAGACACACGCACAGTTCTACACAGTTGACGTCAACAGTTTCATATTTAACATCACAATTCAATGTGCATTTACAGTATACGAGAGTAAGGGCCTGGATGGACCTAAATGGACCTAGAGGGGAGAGGGGAGTCGGGAGGTCATTTTTAGGGGAGGTCTACGAGGGAATAATGGGGAGGCGACTACAAAAAAGATCGTATTGTACAACTATGGTATTTACATTATAGCCCATCACGGTATGTGGTTAATTATTAGGGGTATTTCTTGTTATGTGTGGAGAGATGGAGAGGTGAAGAGAGACTTGTACGCGGACAGGTACACAAGAGGCCTAGCTCGTCCACACCCCTGATCCGACTGGAGAACGTAGGACTTGTCAACGTCACTCTATTTCAAACGATCGAACGAACTCGGCGCAAACATTTATAAATCTCGACTATAACAATTGATGTGATCATTTAGTTCGTGTCTGGCCCTCAAACGGTCCTTCTGTACATGTACAACAAATAAGCAATGACCACTTTTTTGAATTATAACAAAACATATTGATTAAAATGTGAAACGAACAAAAATGTGACGCACTAAGAGTGAGACAGATAACTGAGAGTGACAAAACTGAAAGTGTGACACAAAAGTGTGACGTAAATGAAAATGTGACACAACTAAAAGTGACATGACTTCAGTTGCGACACACAATGTGACACAACTAAAAATGACATGACTTCAGTTGCGACACACAATGTGACACAACTAAAAATGACATGACTTCAGTTGTGACACACAATGTGACAGAACTAAAAGTGACATGACTTCAGTTGTGACACAAAATGTGACACAACTAAAAGTGACACTTCAGTTGTGACACAACTGAAAATGTAGCTAACAAAAATTGTAGCACAACTGAAAATGTGACACAAACAAAAATGAGACATAACCGAAAATGTGATACAACTAAAAGTGACATGACTTCAGTTGTGACACAAAATGTGACACAACTAAAAGTGACACTTCAGTTGTGACACAACTGAAAATGTAGCTAACAAAAATTGTAGCACAACTGAAAATGTGACACAGACAAAAATGAGACATAACCGAAAATGTGATACAACTAAAAGTGATACTGACTTCAGTTGGGACACAAAATGTGACAACTAAAAGTGACATGACTTCAGTTGTGACACAACTGAAAATGTGACAACTAAAAGTGACATGACTTCAGTTGTGACACAACTGAAAATGTAACAACTAAAAGTGACATGACTTCAGTTGTGACACAACTGAAAATGTGACAACTAAAAGTGACATGACTTCAGTTGTGACACAACTGAAAATGTGACGCTAACAAAAATTGTAGCACAACTGAAAATGTGACACAAACAAAAATGAGACATAACCGAAAATGTGACGCAACTAAAAATGTGACGCAAACAAAAATTGTGATGCAACTGAAAATGTGACACGACTGAGTAGGTGACACAATTAATAAATTAATAAATTAACAGACTATAAAACTGTATCAGTAGTAACAGAGAACACTTAAAACGCTAAATTAAAAAATTCAAGTCTCCTCCACTGTCAATGTACAACTTAAGACTCGTGACAATAAAAATTCTCCAAAATCTCGTACAACGTCCCAAATAGTATTAAAATATATGTACACAAAATTTGGCCGTCATAAAATTACTTTACGTCATCTAACATCAGTTTCCGCCTTGACAAGCACACACAATGGACAAACTTAATCTACTTTTGGCAGAACTAGCGTCTAGACGAAGTCTTACAAACAGCTTTTTTGGGATAATGGGATAATACTCGTTATTTTTTTATACATGATACTGTTGGTAATGTTTGGTCATCTCGAGACATTTGAGAAAAAGTACGCACAATGGAATTTCTCGACACGACAAATGACGAATGGAGTGTTTGTGACTAGTACAGGTGTGTGTGTGTGTGTGACGTCTGGAAGATATAAAGTGACCTATCGTCAATATACAATGGACTAATTACACGGAACGTACAATTTATTTGTTACCGATGGCAGCGCCGCCATCCGGATGTGCGAATGTCTACGTGTTATTTCTATGCTACAACGCATTTTAAATGATCCAAAAGAAAATGGGCCCCATTTTCAATTTTTGTTTTAGTTTCTTGAATTTGTAACGGGTTTGGCTTTTTGAGATATTTGGATTAGGGGTTGGCTATTTTAAAATGAAGTTTACTTCGACTCAACACAAAATTTGTATTATAACTTAGACAATCTGTATTACAAATCAATTCCAAATTTCAAAAAGACATCTCCAGAGATAAATAAATCATTTGAACAAAAAATCTTAAAAAATTGACGTTAAAAACAAGAGTTATTCAAGTATATGTACTTTTATGAATTGTACTCGTACATGTACACAGAATCTGTCGGAGAGATTTAAATCCCTCAAACAAGAATCGGTTTTGACAAAATGCACATACACAAAAATGGTTTGCCATTACTCTGTAAAATTGTAAAACTTGGATCAGTGCTTTCTAAATCATTCACATAACAAATACAGAAGGAGCTCTGTAGTTGTTAATAATCAACGAATTAGCAAACATCTAACCTAACCTAACCTACCGAATCCATTAAGTAGATCAGGCCATTTTTAACTCCACAATATTCACTTCAGGCACAGAGGACGTGCAAAGTGAGCAATCGCCGGAAGTACAACTGGAACTGATATCGTGACACGATCTTCAATGGACACAGAAAAGTTTGAAGGTTCACAAAATTTGACTAGATATTCCATTTCCACCAGCATTACATTGCCACAAACATTGGCGGCATCCAATAAAAAGGAAAGCAAAACTACGTTCGAAAATCCCCCTCCACATATAAAAATATAATAAAAAACAAAGAGCGATGACGACTGACTAGATACTGTAAACGCAGGAAGCTCGTCGTTGTTTCAGTTGCTGTTTTCAAAAGGGCTGAATGAGAACAAAACAATGGCCACACGAGGGAAGAGATGAGATTCGAGAGAGAGCGCGAGACGAGGGTCGACCAAATGCCATCACCAGGTGGCGACAGCGGCCAGCGGAGCGGCCGAGGTCGGTGGCGTGGCCGCCGCCACCAGGTTGACGGACAGCCGCAGTCGCTTGCACTTGGCCCTGCGATTCTTGAACCAGAACTGGACGTTCTTGGGTTCCAGTCGGGGAAACTTCTGCCGATAGGGCATCTGGTTCAGTTCCAGCGTGTACTTGAGAATGAGCGAGTGGGGTGGATGTGTGTTGAACGCGAACCACTGCTCCAGCCGTGGCACCTCCGTCACCGGATCGATGAAAGTGCGATTGCGCTTCCGGCGCTCGTCCTGCAGGGCGGCGGCCGCCAGTGCGGCCACGTGCCCACTGTTGTTTCCGGGAATAAAGCCGCCAGCGTGCATGTACAGCATACCGGAACTTCCCGACGATGAGTTCTGCTGTTGGTGCAGAGCGGACAAATGTTGCTGCTGCTGCTGCTGCTGCTGCTGCTGGTGGTGGTGGTGGTGATGACTGTGGTGCTGGATGCCGGATCGAAAGGGAGGCGAGTGTCGAGGCGGCTGCTGGTTGCTGGAGGCCGAGACGAAGAGTCCGCTGCTGCTCATGGACACGCGACGCCCGGCCGGCAACAGAGGGGGTGACTCTGGATCCAGCAGTTCCATGGGTTCGTCGTCATCCTCCTCCTCCTCCTCCTCTTCTGTGTCATCGGAACTGGTGGCTGCAGCAGACACAGCCAGTTCAGTCGGTTCCTGCTTGACGAGCAGCAGCGGCACTGCACGTTCTGACATGCCATCGCTGCCACCATCCTCCATTCGACCATCGCCTCCCTCCACATCCTCATTGTCGTCACCGTCTGCCAGTGCATCTGTGTCATCCAGTTCGCCCACCTCTTCCCGTTCAACTGTCCCCGTCTCCATCCGTTCCACCTTGACTCGTTCGCACACCTTCCAGCGTCCATTGCTGATTGGTGGTGAGGAGGCATCACGGTGTGACGTCGTACTTAAGTCCATGGCCACGGCTGACCCATGGCTGTTGCCACCACCAACACCACCACCGCCACCTCCACGCTTTCGTCGGCTGCCATCTGTAGGACCGGTGCTGCCATCATCGGAGCACGGTCCGTGGCTGGAAGACTTTGGAGGATGGCCATGGGCGACCACACGGGATGACCAGCCATTATGACCATCGTCAGTTTGCTGAGGCTGCTGGATCATGTGTCGGCCATTGGTATCTGAGGAGTCACACGGTACGGAGGCAGGACGGCGTCGTGCCGGAGCACGGGCCGGATGAGGGTCGGGTGAGGCAGGAGTGTGTGGGGTGGCGGCTGTAGCGAGAGTCGGCTGGAGGTTGTCATTAGAGGTGCTGTCATGGCAGGGGCTGGGAGGACCATGGTGACCCGAGCCACCCTGCCGCTGCTCGGCCCGCTTGTAGGCGGCACGAGCATTCTTGAACCAGTAAACGACATTATTGACGTCCAGTGGTTTCCGGCCTCTTCGTGACTCCAACGCATTCAGTTCGCGCACATACTGCTGGATGAGCAGCCGAGTGGGGTGCTGGTTCTCGGCGAACCAGCGGTGCAACTTGGGTAGCTCCAGTTCCGGATCAAATGAGGTGCGCATTCGGGTGCGGTGGTGCAATGCCGATGCGGTCGCCACACCGTGCATGCTGGATCCGCCGCTTCCGGCATTTCCGAGACCTCCTCCTCCCAGCTGGTCAACAATGGGGCTGTGATTACTGGCGGTGGTGACGACTGATGAAATCCCATTGCTACTGTGCTTATTTCCTCCACCTCCACCACCACCACCACTACTGACGGGTGTTGTGTCGGCGGCTGAGGCCACCAATCGCAGGACAGCCGCCACTGGCGACATCTGGCGGTGGTGCTGCAACACCTGCTGGACGTGCCACTGGTCGAAGCGACGTCGGGTTTCCTCGGGAATCTCGTCCAGGTGTTCGCCTTTGGAGATGAGCCGCAGCAGAGCCTGGAGATGGGAAGGAGAGTTGGAAAGAAGAACGAGAGAGGAATGAGTTTATTGCGTTCGTTTGTGACACATTCATGAGTCACATCAACGTGAGTTAGGCAATGTTTAATGGGGAAATTTGAGTCATGCCTTTGAGTACATGTATGAGTACGACTAACGACTAAAAATAAATGTTTGTTTAGTGAAGACGATGTGCAGTTGAAGAGATTGCATCATATTCATTTGAGCTTTCGCGCTTAAAACTAGAATGGGGTTTGATATTTTCTCAGAAGTTTGAATTAAAGAAGCAGTTGTCTCACAAAAAAAGTCTTACGAAGTGCTTAGAATGTGAAGGATTTTTGAACTGAAAATTCAAAGTCAGAAGTCGAATTTTTCGCAATCAGTTGAAACTATAAAAGTAGTTTATTCCCATTTAGCGAATAGCGAGTAATGATATATAATTGCGTAATCGGGATCAGGTGATTGAAAATGTGACTAGAAGATCTGCATTGGTAGCAAGCACGTTAGAGCGCTCTTGAGCTGAAGAAGAGCGCTCAAATGTTCGGCGAAATTGTGGTCGAAAAGAGACACCATATCTGAATATTCTGGTGAAGGGATGTCAAGGGTTAAAACATCAACCGCTCATGTCTCAAGAAAGACTTCAAATCAAGATCTGAAATAAGTTGCGCTCGACTACAAATTTTCGCTGAGGCGGACAAACAAACAAAACGTTTTTTTTTTAAATACTCAAAATCGAGACTTCAAATAAGTCGTGTAACTAGATGAAGACTAATTTTATGACCCCTAAATTGTCAGCGTGGGTCACATACCCGCTAATCTCATTTTCCCCCTTGACCTTTGACAAAATCATACTTTTCTGGCGGTGCGAAACTTACACAGGATACAGTTCCGCAAATTCTACGGTCAACGCAATTTATTTGAAATCTTTATGTGGTTGCATTCATGAGAAATGAATTTAATAAAACTATTTTAAAATTACAATATATGTACCCACAAAATATGACGAGGCGAGTTACGATTGCGGGCACGGAGTGAGCACATGTTACTTGCGAGTGAACATTCTGTAGAGTGTCGTTCACTTGGGATAGAGATTGGGAAAATGTTGCACCTAGAGAAGCTGGCGAAAGCAATATTCTTGAAGGGAAGGTTCCACCGACATTGTTCCAGCTGACCGTCAAAGGAGGGCGGCGCTGCGTGGCGATGACAGCGCCGTTGGTGGCCAGTGTAGGAAGCATCCGAGTTGGAAACGCAAACGGATTTGGTGCGCGAGGGGCGGAGGCGGATGGCGGATGGCGGATGGCGGATGGCGGATGGCGCGTGGCGTCAATGGGATTAGCTAGCGGCCCTGGCGAGCGCAGGGAGGAGGAGGAGGAGGGGTGCGTTGGGTCGGTGTCTCAAAGGTGCCGCCGTCGCCCGCTAATGCTGTTAGCCGCACGCGCGCGCGCGCCAGCATCCAGTGCCACGTGCACGTGCTTGTCGCGCGTGCAACGTCGCGTGCGTGTGTGTGTGCACGTGCTGGCAGCCCCACGAGAGTGTCGGTGGCGGCGGAGGCGGTGGCGGCGCGCACTATTCTAATATTCATTTTTAAAGCTATAGAAACACCTCCAATTTGGTGAGGACACACACACACACACACACCCGAGACCAGCGAAGAAGGAACGACGTCATCTCCACACAAAAAATAGACTTCCGTCAAACGGTTGAGAGTGCGGGAGCGGATTTGTGCTCGTCAGGAGGAGGCAGCCTCCACCTATCGGCAAACTGCTTTCCCCAAATAAGATCGTTTGACAGAATGGTATTTCAAAGTTAAACGCAACCCTCTGCAGCGCGTGCTTCAAATTCATGTGCTCATATAGAGATGCCAGTGTTAACGCACCCTGCTCGAGTTTGTTTTGATTAAGGATGTTGGGCCATTGTGATAGCAACATATGTGCTAGATAATTGAATTAAATACGTTTAAAGTCATTATTACGATCCTGGGAATCCTGAACAGGCTCCTGATCCTGAGTATGCTCCTGATGTACCAGGTCTGACTTGTTTATCTTTTATAAATCACTGAAGTGACGGATCACAACAGGGAGATTCTGTACCCCTCTCAGTACTTAGGCACTTTGTGAGAGGCACATTTTCACCAGTACCCCGAGCCAAAGCCCGCGCCGGGAATCGAACCCGGGACCGCCGAACCACAGTCCGTCGCTTAACCAACTGAGCCACGACGGGTCGTACTCGACTTTACTCCTGATCCTGAGGATCTTAAGAACTCTCCAGATTCTGAGTACGATCCTGGGAATCCTGAACAGGCTCCTGATCCTAAGTACGCTCCTAACCTTGAGTACCAAGATTACAGTCCTGACCGTCAATGTCCTGAGTAGGATCCCGAGTCTTCGAATAAATATATCCACCAGGGAGCCCACTTTTCGAGTTCTACTTCTGTTCTATCCCTGCATCCGATCTGTCCCTAATTAATCGAGTCCCTCACTCAGGTGTGTGCCTGCTCATAGGAATTCCTAAACCCTATAGTCGAGCATTAGCGCGGGCCGATTCCTCGTATCGAGAAAATTGGGGCTAAATCGAAATTGCCATTTACAAAAACTGATTATACACAGAGAGTTAACAGTATTAGGGGGAGGTGGGAGTGGGGTGGGGTGGTGAGGAGGAGATCATTAGGCGATTTAATAAGTTTAGAAATCCAAGTCGCAACTTAAGTGGTCATTAAGCCAATTTTGACATCAAAAGGCGGCGTGAAACGAGTCCTCCGAAGCGCAGCGTCAGGGTTAGACGAGGCGCAAATTGCGGTTGCAACCGAGGCAGGAAGTGAAAGTGATTCGAGTACGACGTGGGTTTACTAGACCCGTGATCGCGGGTTCAATTCCCGGTCGATACCGTCGACTTTTTTCGAACGGCAGATAGTTCATAAAGGCAGGCTTCCTTTGAGAAAGGAAGTAAAACGGTGCCAGTACAATTGCAGGTGAACGTTAGAAACCCTACCTAAGTTTGTAACCTAGGTAGGGTGAAAATTAGAAGGCAACCCACCCTAGTGGGTTTAGGGCAGAAACGCTGGTGGAACTCCTGAACAAGTAGCTCCAGAGAGTTAAAACTAGCTCACATTGAAATTCTTGCGAGGACATTTCAAATTGGAGTTCTCATTAAAATGTCAAGCGAAATTGTGATTTTTAAAAATCCAAATTGATATTCTTTATTGGCACTACGGGAGATTATGTAACTCAACTTAGGGTTAGCTAGACAATTTAAAACAAATAATAGCTTCAAGTTATTTCCGGTAACGTCATTTTCGAACTTCTCAATTTTATAAACTGTAATTTTTCTTGAATATAGCACTTTTAGGAACTTAGCTAAACAAATTGGAATTTCATGATGCAAATTAAGAAACTGCAGTTGAACGCACAATTTTAGAAGTACACACGATTTTCGATCGAAATTTGAACGAAATGTGCGAATCCAGTTTGGGACAGAACCTGGATTAAATAAATAAATTTAAAAATACATCTAACCCAGATCAACGAAATATTCTCCTGTCACGTGGTTCGTGCCCATATGATCGATCAAATAATTCCACCCGAAGCAGGATTCGACCTCTGAACCCCAGAACACGATCTGAATCAAAACGGAAGTAGGCGGCGCACACCAGATTTCACCGATAGAATTGAAGCGAGTTCTCATCGAAGCCACCAATTATGTTTGAACCGCGGACAGACTTTCGAAACTGATCAACGAACTCTTAAGTGCTAGAAGTTAATAAAAATAATTGAAACACATTGGCCACCATTGGACAGGACGGAGCGCGAGTGACACCAACACACCGCGTCTACGAGGCAAATACGACGAAATCCCCTCTCCTCCCTATAACCCGCAACGACGTATTCACTCCACCCCCACTTCACAAAAGAGGGGGTGGTGGTGGTGGTGGTAGGTGGTAGGTGGCGTTGGAGGAGCGTTGGCAAGCGCCAGTGGCGAGATAAACGTTTATGGACTTTTCAGATGCTCACAATTCATGACTTATAGCCTTTATCTGCGCCGTCGCTTTTCCACAGCCGCCTTTTGCCTCCGCCTAGGACAGCTCTCTCCACTCGATCGATCGGCGACAGTCGCGGTGGCGTGGGGAGATGCGGAGCGCCGGTGGCCATCGCGACTGTCGACTGGAGCGTGTCGGCTGGTGCCGAGCCCAACGACCAGCCCCGGCATTAGTGGTGGCCTGTGAAAGGCACGTTGGAGGTGACAACGCCATCGTCACATGAGGAGGAGGAGGAGGAAGTGGAGGAGGAAGTGGCCACCTCCTCCCGATCTCAGGAGATTCCCCTCTCTCTCTCTCTCTCTCTCTGTCACCAGCATCAAAAACCTGGTCTCTTCCCCCACAACGGATCGTGTCCCGATTTATTCGAATCCGTCGACGTAACAAATTAAATATTCCCACCAACAGGAGATGCTGTGGCCTCTCATCTTGCTCCGCCTGTGTTGTTTAGATATTGACACATTCCAATCAATAAATATATATCGAACAAACGAGTGTGGCCGCGCCGGGAATCGAACCCCGGGACATCCCTCACACCCACCCGTGAGGCAACATCAAATAATGAATTTCCACACGAGCCGGGAGTCGAACCCAGCATCCCCGGACCACCAGCCAGCCTCCTGAGCAGGATGGTCATCGTCGGGTATCTCGAAAACTCCATCCGGACATGGATTTGAAACTCGAAACTTCCAGAGTCCATCACGTTCTCGATTGGTGACGATGTGCTGAATTGTTGTCCCAACCGGAAGTGACGCTCCAGGGACCCGACATTGATTCGAACTCGGAACTTCCGAGAGCTATCGATACTAGGAGCTAATCCAGGTGATGCAATAATTCACAACCATGAACCGGAAGTGACGCTGGAGCGAGCCAAATCTTCGCGGAAATAAATCTTGTCCCAACCGGAAGTGACGCAAATCGAGTTCGTTAAGCCCGATTCATGAAATTTGCGAGTCAATTGGTGAAGGGTGAGTTGGTTCCCTCCAGGTTCCATCCGTCATTGGACCGCCGCCAGCGACCGGCGTATCAACCGCAACTGGGAGTCCAGACGTAGCCAGACTCTTAATAGATTTCGGATAGGTCTCTATTTGAGTTTTGAGTATCCATGTTCCGCTATAAGCAAATGTATTTACAGTGGGTGTGTGTGTGTGTGTGTGTGTGTGGGAGAGAGCATTATCGGACTCGAAAAGTGCTTATATGTCGGTAAGCGATTGGAGAATGGCAGAGATTGGCGAATTCGGGAGTGAGGCTGCGATAATATTTAGAGGAGGAGGAGGGTTGGACGGGGTAATCGCACTCGTAAACGCGAGATGGAAAATGCAATTCAAAATTCAAAGTGCCAAAAAAAAAGAGAGAGGACGTGGTTGCAGATAGGACTCGAAAAATGGAGAAGTGACGTGTATATTTTTACATTCTCTAGCCCCTTAAGTGTTAACGGTCTTACAATACCCTGGTCTTTACCCATATCTGAAAAAGAGTAGACCACCCCGGGACTATCTCGACCTAATGTTATTTTCTTTTTAGATGGGGCGGTCCGGGGAAAGTGGCGACCAACCACATTGATGAATTCAGTCAGTCACGACTATTTAACATCTCAAAATCATAAAAAAAAAACAAATTAATTCGAGTCGACTTGAATCCCCATGAATTATGGAAAACACGAAAATAAAGGCAATCTCGTACACTGTCAAAAGTCATGTCATTTTTTTATTTTGGAAATGTGACGTTTTCGGGTCACTAAAATTTCAATCGAAACAAATTTGAAATTCAGTTTTTTCGTCTGGCAATTAGAGAAACCAGGGTGAGATTAAAGTGATGGGCAAAAATCTCTTTTAACTGAGACGTTTTCGTGTCAGTTAAATTCTGATCGAAACAAGGTCTGCTCTCTAATTCTGCTCTGCTTAACAAGATTACAATTTTATTTGAATTCAATAAAAAAAAAATATAAGCATTTCAACTTTTAAGATTAATGAAACGTGGTTCGAAACACTCGACCACATGAGAGATTGAAAAAGTCGGTTTTCTTGGCAATGACGAGAGTAAAAAGTGAGTTTCAATTGGCCACCATCAGAGGGCCATTCCATCATCGTCCTGAACGACTTTAGGACGATGATGACGAGGGAAAGAGGAGGAGGAGTTGGTTGGTTGGTTCAGCTCCGTCCCGAGCACTGACGAAAGTTTTATCTCGAGAGAAAGAGAGGAGAGGGGGTGGGGGGTTTGAGGGGAAGGAGGTGGGTGGAGGGGAAAGGAAGATAGGATAAAAAAGATGGCAGCGAAATAAAGTATCAAGTTGGCCAAAGTGTTTATAATAATATATCGGAGGATGATACGACTAGGTTGCCTCTTCAAACGAGGCGTTTCTATTTTTTCTTCGCCATATCAATTCCGAAGCCTCTATTTGGAGAAGGTGTACAGCGCCGCCTGGCGGCTCGTCGACTGAATCGTCGAATGATCGAGGTGACCACAGAAGTCGCCATTTGAAATCCACAGTTCAACACTAGGAGGTACCAGACTGGCCATTCAGACAAGTGATTGGGGGAACTTCCCATTTGGCAATAATTGGGATGTCATTTTGGATCCATCCACATGTGGTCAGTTCCTGGCTTTTCACCAATGCTGTTGTCACGATGGATCCATTCGGATTTATTGTGGCGGTTTTCGATGGATCTAGGATCTAAATACAGGGTAGACACTTCACTCATGTGGATCAAAGAGGATTTTCAAATTTGGTATTGGATTTCAGTTGGAATATAAATTGGTTGCACAATGAATTTATAAAAAGGAGTGTTTCAAAGGATTCAACTTTAATCTAAAAACGAAATCCATTAATGTCCTCGTATCTTCTTTATTCATCTGAAACCCAGAAATTGTTGATGGAACAAAAATGACGAAAAGCAATTGTCTTAACTTTGAAACAAGAAACAACACTAATAACTAACAGGATTCGAACCCTCGATCTTTGTTATTTCAGAATTGAACCATGAGACTGGCAAAAAACGAAAGATCGCGGGTTCGATTCCCAATTCGTTAGCCATATTGTCACCATTGAATCTTTTCTTGTGGCAGTCGGACGTCTTGACGTTCCAAAAAGCAAAGGACACCACGTTTTAGCGTGGACGAGTTTGAACTAATACTCTTAATTTGAGCTGTAGTTTGGTGTCCTGAACGGAGAATCCTCTTCCCCGAGCCGAGCAGGACAACATTGACACGCAGGAATACACTTCCCTTTGTCGTGGTTACCTTTGACACCCAACTCCTTCCGCTCCCCATTCTGCAGCACCACCACCTCCTCCACCACCACCACTAGGCACGGGTATTTAGGTGCGGCTTTGTTAGCCGCTGCTTTTGAAGCTGTTCCCACTCCACCCCCTAAACCCTTAAAACCCCACCCCCACTCCCCAAACCACTAGCACAGCAGCAAAGCAGCGCTTTTGATCTACAGAGAATTACTCGGGTTAATACGATTTCGCCCCGCTAATGCCGGCACAATTATCTGATTAATTATGTGCTACCTCTCTCCTCTCTCACTCACTCACTCGCTCCCGGAACACGAAAAATCTCTCCTACGCCATTCGTCTGTCTCTGGGCCTAGACCGAAGGCGTAGTACATGGCGTTAATCACAGTTGCCTAGCTCGGCTTGGTCTCTGTCTCTGTCTATGGGTGTGTGTGTGTGTGTGTGTGTGTTGGTGGTGGTGGTGCTGGTGGAGGGAGGGAGGAAATGGAGGCTCACCCCTCACATCGCCCATCTCTCTCTTTCCAAAGTCTCGCATTATGTTTGGCGCCCACCAAGACGTTTTGGCGGCGTCTCTCTGTGTGGCTTAGGAGGAAATTTAGTCCACATTAAGTTTATAAGTACTCGACGCCGTCGCATGTGATAGGTGGCGGAGGTGGTGCTGCTGTTGCTGTTGCAGTTGCTGCTGGTGGTGGTGGTGGTGGTGGTGGTGGGGATGGGGATGGGGAACCCGAGAGAGAGAAAAGGTAAGAGTCGATGAAACGAGACTAACTAGAACTGAGCGCGAAAGCCACGCTCGCAAAATCTCTCTTTACAGGGTCCGCATCGCTGTGGCTGCCCATCACCACATTAAGTTGCCACCACCACCACCACCCAGGAAAGCGACAACAATGGACAAATAAGTTAAGTTTTATAGCCGACAAAGTACATGACTTGACGAAATTCGAATTCGCCACCAACATCAACGTAAGGCCGAAACAAGAAGTGTGAACGATCACGTTCGAAACTACGTCACCAAATTTGTTTCCAAATGGTCTCGCCTACTTCCGATCCCCAACGATTTCCTAAACTTTCGCTGAGTAAATCTCGAGATTGGGAGCAGCTTGTTAAAATAGTCCTGCAACAATTGTCACAAAACACTGTCACGAAATGACGTCGTCACGTCATTTACCCGAGAGTGATGCACCGCCTACGATAAATAGTGGCATCTTCATCCTAATCCTATAAAAAAATCGAGTTTGACCGGTGTATTGTGTGATTGCCTGACCACATGGGGCGTCATCAACTTACTCGCCGCCACCAGAGAGCAGCACCTGCCAGATATCCGATCCGCCTCACTCCACCAAGTCAGGTCGAGACTTGTTTTCCTCATACGTATGACGACAGTGGAGTCTAATCTTTGCTTCGTGTGATTGCCTGACCACACGGGGCAGCAGTAACCTACAGTAATCTACTCGCCCGCCACCACCAGAGAGCAGCACCTGACAGATCCGCTACACCGGTTCGAGACCTATTTTTCCTCCTCGCCACAGCTGTGACGTCAGTTCGTCTCACCCGCGCCAGTGACGTCAGCACCTGATTCATACTAGACTAAAGGAATAAGGCGCGCGTAGGAACTTCTGTCATCCGACCATTTCCAAAGGACTCGGTCGGGAATTGAACCCGTGATCACGTCATCTCACCTACTTCCTGTCCTCGTGACCGACTAAGTCAACAAAATGTACATATTCCAGTGATGATGGATGGGGGGGGTATGCTTAACCGAAGTTTACTTAGAGGACACACCACGATTCCGATACTACCTCCCCTTCCCCCTCAAGCCCCCCTTTCTTCCGAGACAACCCCACTCCTCCCCACGCCACCCCCACAACAGTTCTGCATCATCTTTGCGAGGCGTGTTTATATTATATTAAGCTGTCGTTAAATAAGTTATTGAGCTTTGCCGCTCTCTCGCTCTCATCTCTACTCAACTCTAAGGTAGTCGGGGATCCTTCCTCATATTATGTGTTCCGTGTCTCTCTGTACAGAAGTGAAACTGAAAGTTTTTGGTCGGGAACGTCTTAAGGGGGCGGCGTCGCTCCACCAGCTTTACTAAAACTTTGTCTTTTCGCTTCTATGGCTATTAACGCAGGACGAGAATGGAGGAGGGGTTTTTGGTAGTTCTTGGTGGTGGTGGGTGTGTCTCTGACGTCACACACCCACCCTTCTTTGGAATTAAAAGCGGTGCCGCGGCGGGGAAAAATCAACTCGGGTCATTTTTGATTTTTGGGATCGAATCGCGAGCGGAGATTATTTTCTATCAGATTGTTTGTGTCGAGAGCTCCTTTCTCTCGCGCTCTCTCTCAAAGAGTTATTCAATTACTTTCTCTATTTGCGGAGACATTTGAGTGGGATGAGTGGGGGATCGAGGCCGAGACAACCGCCAAATGATCCGGATGTTCTCGCAATCTCCAACACACGGACGACATCTCAAAAGCGAGAATTTAAAAGTTTTTAACAAGAATAAGGAAAATGCCTATTGAGAAATATTGCAATAGTAAAGTGGGCAGAAATCAAAATGAAAAGGCCGATGCCGACAAAGGTGGACGAGAACGCTGGAACAACAATTCAAAGCGAAGTGTAGGGAACTCTTGTCCTCACCTGTTCATGACTGACCAGAAACTTAGCCTAGGCACCTAGGTAAGGATCATTAAAGGTGTACCCGATGTCGAACAGCATGACATCCGTGCCTGATTGGGCCATCGACTTGTGCGGATGGCGTCAACATCAATGAAGGTAGATTGGTCATTTCCGGTGTAATTAAGATGTCGCCTTCATTCTTATCTATTACTAGCTGACCCGGGCCACGCCTTGCTGTGGCTTCCAGTTAAATGGCTCGGTCACACTACTTCGTGCACACAA
>JAQGBY010004219.1:0-17130 GCA_034698785.1 Mycogona germanica | reverse complement strand
CGCGCCGGGAATCGAACCCGGGACCGCCGAACCGCAGTCCGTCATAAACCAACTGCGCCACGACGGGTCGTACAATGTGAGAAGGAGCATCGGATCGATTTGTGTTGGAGATTGCCTACATACGAGTACTCGCATCAAACCAAATCAGATTTTAAGATACGCACGTATTTTAAGTTGAAGAAACAGAAGCCTCATTTAATAAACAGTTATATTGGAATTTTTGTTAAAAATGAAAAAAATCGAGTTCGAAACAGAATTCCAGCCCGACAATTATTCGGTTTACATGCACATGAGGTTATGTGCTCCGACGGGTGGCGCTGCAAGTGCTTGTTTGCGATGCGAGTCGTGCGACGAGCCGCCACCCAATGCATCATGCACTCACTTTTGCTGGCCGAACGACTCACGCACCACCTCACGAGACGAGCCGAATTGTTAGGTGCGAAAATTTAGGATATCCTATCCACCTGTAAACCAGTTGGAATGTTCAGTAATTCAATTAGTCAAGTCATTTTTTAAATTTAGTAATACGATTCACCAAATGCATAACAAATTTTCGATGGCTATGGAAAATCCAATCATTAATATGAAAACATAAATTTATACGAGCTCGTGTATTTGCATCCACCATGAAGGCTCAAGGCAATTTTAGCATTCCCGAGTTCCTAAAAAATGAGCATCTCAGATTGTGTTGAAAAGACGGACTGCTGCACAATAGCTCATAATCTTAATGTTGAAGTGATTATGGGCGGCATTACACTCCCTAGAAATAAATTTCCAAGCCCGACAAAAGCTTCTTAAGGCAACAACTGTAGGACAACAACAAATTGGAAGATGTAATGGTTTCGTAAATGGCTAAAGACCTAAAAATGATGTTACATCATGCTGATATTTGCGCATGCAAATGTTCCTTGATCCTTGGCAGCTGCCCTAATGCTGTCGGACATTTATTTCGTCATAAGTCGGGCGCAGAGATGGCGAAAAGGTATGGCGTTGTAGGGTCTCGAGGCGTCCCGTTTCGAGATTAGGCGACCATCTTGAATATTTTGAATATTTCGCTACTGCGTTGGCAGCTGACCGTCAAGAATGACAAGAAAAGTTAATCGCAATGGAAATACGTTCAACTTTGTATTACTATCAACTATCATTATTTTTTGTATGCGCGATAACAATAAAGGGACTTATCACATGGTGGGCAAACACTAGATACCTGTTCAATCCAGAAACGCGGCATTGAGAAATAACCAAATATGAACAGTCCATCTCTGATTTTAAAAAAATGATAGGATCGGTTCCCCCTGATTTCAAGATTTCATGTCAAATCTTTCAAATTCGATGACGGAAATAGCGACTTTCGCCAGAATCTCTTCATTTGGATGTATTTTTTCGAACTTTTCACCTGGTGGGCAAATCCTAGATACCTGAAGCGCGACAATGCGAGTCTAGAGCGGCAAAACGAAGCACCATCCCTCTATCGAGGGTGTCAAAAGCATCCACACGCGCTCGCTCCATCACAAACACACACACACTTTCTCTCCCACCATGCTGAGACCACCACCGACAGATCTAGTTCAGATCAAAGTCGGTGGACACTGCCAACGACCCACTTTGGTACACTCTGGGGAGGAGACCAAAAAAAAATACATATCTATTAAGGCGTTAAGTCAGATTAAGCTGTGGGGGAGGCGGGCGAATGGTGTACGTTCTTGCGACTGAACCCCCATCGACCCTGCAGCACTCGGACTCAATGGCCCTGGATGTGCATGCAGTCTGCAGTATCATATGCAAATGATATCTTATTATGCAGACACAGCATTTACTGCATACAAGACGTTCCGACATCGTGCAATTAATTAATGATTGATATCCGTCAATGCGCACCTTGGCATGTCTTGTACCTGTATTTGGATAGCAAATTACGTTTAGTTTCATAACAATTGTTATGAAATATTTGTCGAGTTTGGCTGCTATAAATGACACAAGAAACGATCGTTTGTTTAATAAGCAAGTAGTTAGAAAAGCATCGTAAAAATAGTTTTTAAATTTCTTACTGCCAGTATATCCAGAAACCGTTTTCAACAAACCGTCAAACGTTTCTCCCCTATGATTTTGCTGTTTTATCCCAAACTTCCTGAGGTACTTGCTAAGGAGATCCACCAGTGGTTTCGTTCTCCCCCTCTTGGTAATTTGATTCATATCTAGGTAGGGATTTTTTGCAGGTGCAGGACATCATACAGACACGGTCGTGTCGAAATATACGCATTCATTCATGACGACCGCCGGGTTCGCCAACACAGCATTTACCGGCGGGCGTCCAATCGAAATCAGAGTCACGCATATCTTCAATGGGAAAAATCATCGCCAATTTTCGTCATTTATTGAGGTGGTCATTATTATCATTTTTTATGTTATTTTTTCATGTTGACTCTCCGCTGTGCATAGTGTCACGAATAGGGCTCACACGCAGGTTATGCTCTTAAATCAGGCAATCATGCATGCGGGCAAAAACGTGTTTTGAGGCCAATCGCGCTCTCAAAGGATATTGCAACAAGATAGATTAATGTAGATTTTTTTTAAATTGTATATTCTTTTTTCAAATTATGGTATTTTGGGAATAGTAGCCGAGATAGCTCACGCGAATGTCTCGACAAAACGAGGGATCACTTGATGAAGGAAAATATCTGCCAGCGTTGGTGCTTACTACGGTTGGGGGAAAATGACATGATTGTTGATCTTAGCTTTTCAGTTTGTTTGTCAAATGAATACTTATTAAAAAAAATTAAATGGTTATGGTATGTGTATGTCACGCAAGATCATGCCAACATACCGAGATCAGAAAATAAGTTATGACGACCCTAACGTCATAAGCTTATAGTTCAAGTTAAACCGTTTGCTAATCCTGAGTCACGGTTATAAGAAAATGTATTGCACTTTAACAGTCTGCATTGTCACTAGTTGGCGCTAAATATTGTGATCAGGGGTGGGAGTAGTTTCACTCATTTATATTGGATGTTTGTATCAATACAAACAACCAATAAAATGAGTTACAACTTGTAAAATCTCGAAGTGTACAACATAATTGCTCTCGCTTTTTTCTTTTAGTTCATGCCAGATTGCTAATGGGAGCAAGAATGTAATTTAGATTTGCAATTTCGAACAATAACGTTGTAAATCAACGTTACAGAATTAACCAAATGAATAACCCAATCATGGACACATTTTTTGTACATTAGAACCACAAACATGAAAGTCAATCGGTGTCAGCAAGAGCTACGACAGATCCAGGCCAACTCCAAACATAAGATTACATACAGTGTCCAGATACGATGCAAATTTCATCACAACACCACCAAATTGTGCTTCAATTTCTTTATAAAATTCCAGCTGTATAGATATTGGGATGGCGCTCCAAGAATCTATGAGAGGGTGCTGCTACCCTCACGTACTTGTCGCCAATGATCACCGTGTAATTTGCGATCGTAATGTGAACCTGTCGATTATGGCAACGCTCACAAATTTGATTTAAAAGAGAACAAATTTTGAGCGGCACGGTACAGCCGTCACCAAGATAGTCATTAACAGCTCATGACCCAAAGATTATTCCCCGTCAGAAATCTTCTCAACCATGCGGAATAAAACAATTGCATGCCCGAGTGCTGTTCGGGTACAAAATTCTACTCCATCAACCAAGGAGAAAATATACTAATACAAGAGCTATAATTTTCAGCGATTATTCGCAAACATATACATGTACATGTAGATACATCGCTTGATCGTCCTTTCTTCCAACAATAATTGTGTACTACCTAATGTGGAATCTACCAATTTGCAATACGAGTGTATACAATACTAAAATTAAATAAGTTAAAAAAGGGTCATCATCATGCATGTGTAACGAAAATTTCCATTCTTGGTGGATGAACAGTAATTCTACTATGCATTGTCCCTTTATCCATCACATTGATACATTTGAAAAATTAGTATTGTTATTACAAATGTATAGACCTAGCCTAAATTTTATAATTTGTCGGTGTTTCTTCGTAAACTTAATTATTATGATTCCAATCATGAAATAAGGATTAATGTTTGCTGCACTGCCCATGTAAAAGGGTTCATCTCAATTTCATGATCCCGGTACAATCCTGGTACGATTCCAGTACAATTTGGGAATAATTAAGCATTCCTTAAAAAGTCGATTGATTCTTCAAGAATCTTGAAACCATCCAACTGAAAAGAAAGAACAACTTAAAATTAAGACGTCACTTTTTGCAGTGTGAAAATTAGAAGCGATCGTTTGCTCCAAATAAAGAGAAAGAGACATCGACAATCGAAAGCGAGAATCACCGAGTGTGAATAACGTGAAGTGAAAGTGGTTCCACGTCACCAACCTTGCGTCAAATCGAATACATTGTACCTCTTTCTCTTTCATCTGCCCTCTCTCTGTGCGTCGATTTTTGTAAGGAATGACGGAGAATCTGCTGAGACGTTTTACGCTCAACACCAGTCACGCCAATGCCACGCTCAAAAATAGATTGGTAACGCATCGATATCTGTCAGCGACGACCCAGAAAGTCATCCTGGCGAAAGCGGGGCATTTGTTTCATGGATGCCGGATGCGAGACAAATTCAGCGTTCAAGTCGTTAATTCTATCCCAAACAATGTCATCGCCATTATTCGGCTTTCGATTCTGGTTTTCGATCTGACAACCCTTTACTTGAACAGGCTACATCTACGGCAATAAGTATATCATCAACTGAAACAAAACGATGCCAGCTATTTTTTAAACACTTCACTAATTACAGCTCTTCCGCCGTCACTACTGCACAGGTAAATTAAACAAATTGAATGCTACTGTTAGTCAAAAGATCCAGATAAATGTATCGAAAAAATCACCTGTAAATTCAGAGATTATGTGTTCCTCAATGACATAATTTTTGTCGAATTTTGAAATCTTGAAAAAAAAAGAGTGGGTTAAATTGACAATCGCTAACGTAAGTGAATGAGCTAAAATGAATGGATTCCACGAAAGCATTCGTAAATTAGTCACTGACTGTGGTTCGGTGGTCCCGGGTTCGATTCCCGTCGCGGGCTCTCGGTTATTCGATCCCAGGGTACTGGTGAAAATGTGACCCTCAAATAGTGCCTAAGCCCCAAGATGAGTACAGGAAATCCTGTAGTGCACTACAGTGAATTTAAAAAAAATGCCTTGTGATATGAGAATGAAAATGCCGCAATGCTATCGTCGACGCCGTGCATGCACAGATTGCCAATTATTTCTCTACAGGGGCCGGCAAACATACGCTGCCTATGGTACGTGGCGAATGTAATCTGTTGATATGTAAATTTCTAGTCTCCCTAGAAAATTAATTAATTTGTCGTAAGTTTGCTAAGATGGTTTCAACAAAAAAATTAAATTTACTATGGTTAGTCAATTTGTTTTCCCCTGCTGCTCATATTGGTAGGTCATTGTTTTCCAGACCTACATGTTCGTAAGACATTAATTTAAATTTTTAGAAAGAAAACACTGCGGCTTGAGAAAGCCTGGCACGTGACGCCCAAATGCGTGTCAGACTGCATGACAACAAAAAATTACTAACGTCTAACAACAAGATTTCATTTTAAATTGAAACAGATGTTTTAATGAACATTCATAAAGTTAATTAAGAGGTGAGAATAGAGCTTCGTTTCTGTCAATGCCGACCTTGTTGCCCGTCATCTTGGCTTGTTGTCCATCATCTCGATTAACGATGTGTAAGGGATCTGCGTCTGCCGTGCAGGGTGACACGTCTAGTGGGTGTCAAAACTCTTAGGAAAACTAGATTGGGGCCGGCAATTTCGACAAAATCTTTTAAAACACGAAAACAACTGAAATTATGGCGTGCGGTAGCAGATAGGCAAGTAAACTCCCCGCGAAAAACGGCTAATTATAATAATAACGATAATTACTGCTACGGTCGGTCGCCGATGATGAAGCCGACGCAAATTGAGTGTTTAATATTTGCATCATTAATGCTGAGGCCGTAAAACTCCACTATTTTCTCCGTAACGACGCTCCAGTGTCCCACAGGCAACCATCTGTATAACAGAATGGTATTTTTGGCCTGCTCTGGCGTCCAACTATAACCTCCTAAGATCCGCGCGCATAAAATTGGATTCTCTTTAATTGGGGTTCATGAAAAGCTTCGAGTGAAAGGGAATGGAAGAAACTAAAGCAAATGTTTGTTCGAGCAGAGTGACTCTTCTTCTTATTGAACTCATCAAACAAGTTTTTCATTGACGTTTTATATGATCAGTTCATTGCAGTTATACCTGTAGATCGATACACTAAGGTGGACAGTTTAGGGTTTCATTATTTTACCTTAGATTATGGTACTCCTAGCGGCAAATGAAAATTGGATGAGAGAGTGTCTCTACCGGCGACAAATGCAAACGATTGCCAAATCACGAAATGAGGATCACCTAGTGTTACAGCACAAAAATCGCAGCGAGTGACAGACGCCTACTTCGGTCATAAGAAAGTGGTTCAAGTTAATGAATTTTCAATTTTCTTCAGGTAACTCCCCACGGAGAGATCGATTTTCAATAACACAAATAAATGTATTATTTCCAGGGTCTCAGGCGGTCGATTTTGTATTGAATTAAAAAGTAAATAAATTAGGCGGGGACTGTGTAGACACCGGTGGCATGGCGATACCCCTTATTTTTGTCTCGCCCGATGGTCAGCTCCACAGGCACGTAAGCGAATACGATTCGCCCAATAATCAAGAAAGCGGTGCGGCGATGAGAATTAAGTTTGTTTAATACACACTTTGAAGGGGGAAAACGGCCGTATTATTACGAGAAGCATTTAAAAACAAGATATTAAGTGGACGTGCTCTTTTCGCCGTGCTACCCGATTTTTTCGAGCATCCAGCCACACACACTTGATGGCCACGATGGTTGTATTCAATTGTAAGGACGGTGGGGGGAGGGTATTATAACTGCTGCGGTGGTGCTACCGGTGTGTGTAGACATATTGCTGGCGGATCACCAATCGCATTAATTATCGACATGATTGATGGCTCGACTACTGCTCATTTCTCGTCTGCGCCGCCGAGAGCGCTCGACACGCTGTAAAGAGATTAATTGCCGCCAGTTGGTGTTACTTTCGCATAGGTCCACGTGAACTCGGCTGTCTAACCAGAGAGTTCAGTCTCTAACCATAATGTACGAACGACAAACACATTATCAATTTAAATAAACAAAATAAAACGCCATATGGCGATAGATAAGTGAGCATACCACTGATGAACTCGGTCTGATGATCGTCTATACATATGGGCGTTGCTGTCGAGACTATCAGTATCATTTATTTTATGGATTGAGAAACTAAAAAAATCAATCAAATGACATCTGAATCACCTATCCAGGGTACGTCGATCGCCGCGTTTTCTAGCAATGCTCGCTAGATGGTGCTCGCGCTGAGTTGAAGGACGCGCTGTTCATGTGCCGTCAATTCCGTCCCATCGGATGACTGGATTTTCACACGCACTTCTGTCAATAAGCGTTCCACTTTTGTGACGTTTCCAATATAAAGTTATGCTAATCGTATGGTCGAGGTATGCGAGAAAAAGCGGGCGCAATACAAGCATGACAGGTTCGGCACTACTTTGATGCCGGCGTGAACGAGTTTAACAGAATTTGCCGACGATCAAGTGTCTTTCCGTGTGTCGAATTTGACATGAGGTTGATGTGGACGCGTCGGAAAACTGGGTTGATGACTTGGACTTCTGTTTTCTCGACTAACCCAAATTTATCGACAAAGTGTTTATTATCGTTTTCGAAATGGGGGGAAAATAGGAGGAATTATGGCCAATTAAGTTGACCTAAGATTTCTTGAAACGACGCATTACCCAACACACTTAAACGCAAAATGATAATAATAAAATGTCAGATAAACGGAAAAGTCTAGAATGCTTTCAAGAATTTCAGCAATACGTAATTACAAACCAATCTCGTTTATGAAAAAAATTCGTAGGCGAAACAATTTAGGCCGCAATCCGAACAAGGGCACTTTCGTACACGTTAGTCACTAACGGGTTGAGGTAATAAAAACATTTTATTTTTAATTACATTATTAATCGTTATACTCATGGAAAAATTTACCGCTAATCTTGATTTACGTTAGGCTTCCATTTAATAAACGACAGTGAATCGTAGTATAATAATATAATTGCATGTATACTCGCATGAGTATCTGTAAGAATTTATGTAAGATGCGTGATGAAAGGAAGTCACTCGGAAAACACTTATGTGACCACAAAGCGAATCAAACTTTAATTATAGTATATTTTCGTGAATTTACTTCAATATTTTGATCAGGGTTCTCGAGAGTTTCGATCCCGGGGTACTGGTCGTTCCCCTCGCATAGTGCCTGAGCACCATGAGGGGACGTAACGCCTGTAGTGCGGTTGACTACAGTTGATTGAGAAATAAAAAAAATATTTTTAAGGTATACAGTGTATGCCGATAATGTGATACATTTGACCATGTTCCTCGAGACTCCCTCTCCTTCCCTCACCTCTAAAACAGAGTCAAAGTTTCGAGGTGCCACTCGTTTAGCAGCCGATTCCGATCACTATAACTCAAAACCGGATGACAGTTATCTGCTTAAAACTCTTAAATTTGAAAACAGCCTAAGTAGAAACGATAAATTTGGTTTGAAATGGTCGAA
Source organism: Mycogona germanica (assembly GCA_034698785.1). NCBI lineage: Eukaryota > Metazoa > Arthropoda > Diplopoda > Chordeumatida > Chordeumatidae > Mycogona > Mycogona germanica. The sequence continues at coordinate 8,419 of JAQGBY010004219.1, read as the reverse complement.
ACCGCACACAATTAAAAAAGACTTATCCGACGTATTTTGTACGACTGCATGGTTGGGCATATTGTATTCAAATTTTATCTTGAATTATCATATGAATTAGGGTAGGTCGAGCTCGGAGGCACGAGTAATTAGATCGAGTTTCTGTGAACTGAAAAACGAAAAGTCCCACAAAATACTCGTATATGCAAATCACGAATTTCTCAATGCAAGGTGTGCATGGAGCTAACAGTTGCTCTTACACGTGCATAACTTGAGCACACAGACATGTTTTCTATTCTGGCGTGCATAAATTGCTTTCGGGCCTCCAGCAGCGCATTTAGAATTACGAGGTCGTGCCAGCATTCTCGTTTGTAAAAAAAATATTACTCGGTGGTAGAGCAATTGAAACATAAATTTCTGCGGATTAATCTTTAAAATCATGGAGAACAACTTCAGACTTCGATTTTCAATCGATTTAGATGAAAATCGGCTTCCAGGTTAACCGCACCTTGCATCATCCACGCTGGTATAATTCTTTTGTGAACCGTCTTTAACCGGGCGATAGATTTACCATAATTAATTTCCAGACGAGAAGGGATTCGTATTTAGAACACAATCTAAATTTAGGGTGTGTTGGGAATTAAATATTTCGATTAAATATTTAATATACCGGCTTCACGCACACTACTTCCATTTTTCATTATTTTTGATCTTATCAACCGATTAATCGATGGACACGGTAGATGATGGCACTTATAAAAACTATTTGACGTCAAAAGATCGTTGAATTGCAAATAAATAGCATGACTTTATAATTATGTCTACATTGAAATAAATAGAAATACATAAAAACATTAATACTACAAAAGGGAGTTGATTCAAATTCAGATTTAAATAATGAAAAATTGGTGAAATAGAATTAAATTAGAAAAATAGCAAGACCTTCCGTTTTGAATAGCTCTTGATCACGTGCAACTCCTTGACGTCGCCATTCGAATTCTTCAGATCCAAAATGGCGTTCACAGAAGAAGAGCGAAACGCTAGTTTCGTTTTACGTTAAAAAAACCCTAAATAAATCGCGTTTCGCTCTTTTAGTATAGCGAGTGCCATTTCAATCTCAAGAATTAAAATGATGAGATGACGTCATGTAGTTGCACGTACAGGATGGCAGTTAAAGTGAAAGCTATTGTCAAGATGTATGCTAAATTTCATTCCATTCAATGAACAATTACATATTTTAAATTGTACATTATAATCAACTCCCTTTTTTAGTACTAACACTGTTGTCATGTACAGAGTAGCAACGCGGACTGCTTTTTTTGCACGGATCATTATTACTATGAATTTCCTTCTAACGTTTATATACGGGATTTGCGAATCGAAGAAAACCTGAAAAAAGCGGAGCATGCCTTTCCTGTTTCAATGGTACGCCACTGGCCTCGCTGTGACAGGCATTTCTCATTCCTTTTCATAGGGAAGGTCGATCGCACATCCCATAAAATGAGAGAAAAGATGGAAAAAAATTAAGGGATGTATCATGATAGGTGGATACGGTTTGTCAGCTAAGAAACATCCGATATCTAATTGGACTACTGCAGAGAAAATGAGGCATGACGTCAAGAAGATCTACAGGGACGCACATCTGCCGTTCGATCTTCACCTTGCCGCTGACCATATATGTCCTTGGTTGACGCAAGAGAATGATCGTCTTTACCAAATAGCGAACGTGGTCGTGACGTGTTAATCCTCCTGAGTCCAAACGCCAAGATAAATACGTTTCCCGGTAAACTTTTCAGTTGCTCTAATTTGCTCACTGGCTTACATGAATGCCCGTGATTGGTATTGCCAAAGAAATCCAACTAGAATATTTATTACTTCACAGTCAAGATTATTAATAGCACGTAAATTTTTTATGAAAAACATATCCCTTCTTGAGAACATTCTGACCGCTGTTCATACCCTCGGAGCTCAAAATTATGACTACCTTTAGGCTGCCATAAGATATTTTATATCATGTGTAGCGTGTTATAAGCGTGACAAATTAATTTTGCTTCAGTTCAAACAGAAAATGGTATTGAAAAACAAAAACGTGTCGGTGTATAGAAAAAATAATTATTTACTCTACCATTTCACCTCTTTGCATCATACCAAGCAGACTTTGATGGGCTGAATCCTCGAACTTCCTCACGCTGCCGGCAATATGTGCTAAAGTAACGTCCTGACCGCAGACACGCAGGCAGAAATGACAGCTATTAATGATAAAACCTTGAATGCAAATTAAGCCCCCCACCCTGCGCAACAACATGGCTTATATCAAATGTATTTCAAGCTTTCTTACAATGTGCACGGATAGGTAATTCTGCCGTAGGAAGTATTGCGAAGGTGCATATTTTAAGAGAAGCATTAAGCAACATTTTTGTCGCAATAGCGCAATGGCAGTTACGTGCAGGAGCCCCTTTTGTCCTGTGAAATAAATAGAAATGAGCCTGTTTAAAGTGAAATTACTTTTAAAATTACCCAGGAGATATTCTTAAATATTATTGGGGGTACCACGAAACTGTTGGTGCATCACACCAGATTAGGTGTGATTCAATAGTTTTAAAATAAATGCTTTTTTCGTTTATTTATCACGTAACTGGAATGAAAAAGTTTTCACAATTTTTACATCTACGACACGCCCTTGTACGAGAACTCTAGAAGAGCTTAAAAGAAACGCATCTTACGTAAATTGTGAGAAGTTTGTCTGCCGTCAAATCAACGAACTCACTAGTTAAACAATGAAAGTCCTTATTTCTGAAATGCAGACCATTACATCTTCAGTTATAGAACGATAAAGTATCTGGAAATGTGTAGCAGAGTCTAACTTGAAAAGGATTTTCAACACTGAGGACATTGTACACTTCATGTCCCACATTTCCGTTTTGCATTATGACTACATAGAGCTGATTTTCATAGTTTGGTTTTTTACCTACACTTGCGACATTGGGTTTACGTTCCTATTGACAATCAACCAATTCGGCCGACAGTTTTAATTGAAACAATGAGTCCAGAGGACTCCACGAGCATTGGCAGGCATCGAACGAAAAACATGTTTGGGAAGACTTTGAGACGTCAGTCGAAGTTTCTGTAACCTGGGAATATGTAATTCTTCCAAAGACACCCTTTCAAGGAGATTATTCTTGTAACTAATGAATTCGATTAAAAATGTGAACTGCATGAAAAACTCATTTGCTGCAAGGGATAATTCAAACCTCACGTCCATAAAAATCCGATATACAGCTGATGTTTCAAAAACAATACAAACACACCTGTGTTTATCTGATGGTAGAGAGAGAGAGAGAGACAAACTTCCACTAGAGTTTATTATAAACGGGGAGTCGCTATACACCTAGGTAATCAATGGTGAGAATACTATAGCCAATGCACGAAATGGCATGAAGAAAAATGCCGGAAGGCGAATCCTTGAATAGTAAATAAAAATGCGCCCAATATCACAACACGCGCTCGTTACGAGCACATACCAGTGGTAAGGCGAGGACAACTCCAACGAAAACCGCCTTGACGTTGTCGCTACGATTGACGTCACTCGATCCGTACATATACGATGACATCACGACAAACGGTCAACAATTGGAGCAATTCCTGGAAGGCGTCGTACAGGCAAGAGCAACACCGTCGCTACAACGTGTAGTTCTTGATAGTGGTCATGTACACGGTACACGATAGTCACTTGCATAGTTAGAACTGAGCAGACCACCAAAATGGTGTGCTAAGTGAGTCACACGTCAACACTGTCGCCAGATGGTACTGCGACGGAAATCCTCTCGAGATCCAACATCCTAACCGGGCCCACTTACCCTACATTTGCTGACGAGAATGTATGCTAATAATATATTACCTTGGGCGGCTCGCTGAAAGCCTGCTTCCTCCAAACGGACCTTCATATGGACAAGCTCAATTATTTGTATTGCAAAGACGACAAAATAAAATGCAGGAATGCTGAATTATGTTCGAGTACAAGTACGAGAATTTTAAGTTTAAATTTCCAAGGCCTCCTCGTATGATCTCATACGTAAGCTCTGTGTTCGTTTGAGCCACCCTTTCTACTCGGAGTATGCTGAATTGATTTAAAGGAATAACCCCCCCCCCCCACATCTACTCGAATAATGAGCATCGATTAAAATCAGTGCTGCGGTGGATAGGACGACGCTCGCGCGAGAGAGGTTTGAGGGGAAACGGTATATGTTCAAGCAAGATATAATTTATTTGGCGTGCACACTTAAAATGGATTCAGGTTGTACCCCCGGATGGATAGAAAGAAATTTTCGCAATCGGCTAGTCCTCCTCCTCCCGAAATGGTTACCGCCTAGCGTACATCACGTACACGCCGACTGTCAGATCGAAAACATAATCGAATACAGCCGCCAATCGTCGATCGGATACTTGGAATAGCGCCACCTGCGCGGCTAAAGGTACAACAAATTTAAGAAGATTTCCAAAGAAATAAAATATCCGCGACCAACACGAGATAAACACAGCAACTGATGGATTGTACTCATTAATTTAATTCGTAGTCACACATCAACTATTATTACATGTAATCGCGAAATATTGCATATATAATCCGATACACTGTATACAGTTGTCCACGGTGTTTTAAAAAATATTTTAAATTAAAGTTGATGTGTGACTACGAATTAAATTAATGAGTACAATCCATCAGTCGCGGATATTTTATTTCTTTGGAAATCTTCTTAAATATAACTCAACAGCTCCTATAAAAACAATCCTTAACGAATGTAAATATCAATTTTCCACGGGAGATGTGGATGTGGTCAATTTCTTAGATGTGAATCGTCATCGTCTTATCTGTAGCGTCAGTTCCCACGGTTTTCTAGTTAAATTTTTTATTATATAATTATTATATTAGAATAGTTCGACACAACCCCCCCTCCATTATTGAATATAACTGTACTCAAGCGCACTACAGGCGGTTCTGTGCCCCTTATGGTGCTTTGGCACTAGGTGAGGGGTTTTCCAAAAGCCCCCAGGTAGCCCCCAGTAGAGTAGTTCCCCGGGATCGAATATTCGAGAGCCCGCGCCGGGAATCGAACGCGGGACCGCCGAGCCACACTCAGTCGCAATACTGATTATGCTATAACGAGTCATACGATTTGATTAATTTTGTGATTTTAAATTTGTCCCCTGAAGGTGTACGTTGCTTATCAGTTTTCACTTATACAAATTATTATCCTTAGTTTCTACAGGTAACAGAAGAAGAATCTCAAGTGCTAGGGATCTAAAACACAATTAGTGAACAACACGAACAATTTCACAAAATGTAACTAAAACCTTCCATTACTTACTTCTTTCGATGTCAATGTGTCAGTTTGATAAAAAATCTTTCACACGAAGCTCCAATTTCGTTTCCAATTTCCAATAATTTCGTTTGAAGAACCAAATCTATACACAATTCGTCGCGTAACAAACCGGGAAATGGCAACACGTGGGTTAGCGTTGTGGATGCGCGATTGGAACTATCGATGTTATTATATTGCGATTCCCACTTGGAAAGGAACAAAATGGCGGAAACTCCCTGGGGCTAGGATTAGTGCCGGATGCGCTCCTGGCGGATTTGGTAGCAACTATTTTTTTCTACGAGACGCTCTCACGGTTGAAAATTGCCACTTGGTGCGCTGCAGTCGGTGCAACCAAAAAGAAGAATGAGCCTCCATAATCCCATTGGAATCCAATATGTGTCATTGCTAAAAAATCTTTCACACGCAGCTCCAATTTCGTTTGTGTATTTAAAGTTTGAATTGCATTGCTGCGGTGTTACAAAATTGTTCAGCTACGATGACTTAAAATACATCGAAATTAAAAACACCTTGCTCTGGGTTCTAGCACTTCCGATTAAATTGTTTGCTTCTTTCCAGACTAATTTAGAGTCTGTGCGAGTCATTAAAATGGCGAATTTTCATAGGACTAGTTGGTTGAGATGGATGTGTCGACTGGACTCATTTATTACTTCAACTTTAGTCAGGCCAAGAGCCAAGGAAGATCACCCTTGCGATATTTAATTTAAATCTAAAATTACGGCGCGATTTACCGCGACTGCGATCTTAAGACGAAAATTTGTTGATAGAAAATTTTCTTTCGTTAGCAACTTTTCCCTGGTCGGACATTTGTTTGAGGCCCCTCATTCGGGGGAATAAATTGAAATTAGAAATTTGTTAAACAAGACTATTTACTGGTAACAGGAATGTTGCAATAACAAATGGTCAGTCAAACAAGAAATAACAGGCCAAACGAGAAAAGACGAATGAGAGTTGGGGATAACTCTTCTAATATAACAATATTAAACTATTATTTATAATGAAAAATCGTCATCATCGTAGCTGTAGCGTCAATTCCCACGGTTTTCTAGTTTAATTATTTCATTTTATATAATAGTTTACTATTATTATTATTTTTATTTAAAATGCCACTATTTGCCACAATAATGACAACCGAAAACACCATCGCTTTCATGAATTATGAAATTTAAGTTCATCTTATCAGCAAGAGACATTTCAAATTTGATTTTTCTTCAAAGCTATTGTGTTGAGGAAAAACTGAAATTTTGATATGCTTCTAATTAAAATGATCTAGTTATTTTATACATTAATTTCAACCTGAACCTGCTGTTTTGCTTACCTGGTTAAATAGTGTTGAGTCATATAATATTCAGGAGAATACATCTCGAACCCAAAACCATTGAAATCCTTGACATTGTTTTTCATTCTCATTGGCTATTATAATAAAAAATTTAAATAATAAACAATTGCGATTAACGGATGATTTTTTATTTGTTTCGAGCAAGAACGAACAAAAATATTTAAAATAATTCCAGACATCAAGAGATTCAAAGCAAAACAAAAAGACTGAGAATAGGTAACAAAAATCACAGTTTATTGCGAAATGTTGAGGGTGCACTTTTCTTTTAGTGACACTGACAAAATCGCAAATACTTACTGAACACTTCACTTTGAAAAGTAAGTAGTGGAGAAGTTGAAGGCCCTCGTTCGACTCCTTATCGATAGCAGAATTGACTAAGGGTAAGAACTAAAAACGACATTGCAATTGAAATTACGAGGAAATTTAAACAGTTTAATCGAGTATGGCGTTTAAAAAGTGTCGCATCCTAAGAACGGTTACAATTGTAAGGCAAAATAAATTCTTCCAATAAGAAAATTGGGTTAAATTTGAAATATTTCTGTTGAAAAAGAATTTCAAACAAAATAAGAATTCGAGAGGTAACGACCGAGGTAGCTAAAGTGTAACTTACTCGTATTGATGTCTCTTAGTTTGGTTCCTTCGCCCTCGGGGATAATCACATGAAAGAATTTCTCCTCGAATTCGTTGGATTTGCATCTGGCTAAGAACGATATTATAAATGGCATGGATTGTTGAAGGTTGAAGGGTATTGTGAATCACAACTTATTTTACTCACCCATGATCTTCAAAAATCCTTGGATAAGCGTATATACATCAGGATCTGGTTGTCTTAGATTTTAGCAAGGCTTTTGACACAGTCTCCTAGAAAAAGTTGATGGATATGGCATTAGTGAGCTGGTTATCAGCATTCTTGAGGAATAGAAAACAGAAGGTTGTTCCGGTACTATCATATATAACTAACTTTCAAATCATTCGTTGATATTTTGTATTGAGATTTGGCTTCACCGCCAGTGTCGCTGGCGCAGTAAGCCTAAGCAGACCGCGAAATCTACCACGTGGGTCGCGTGTGTAAACAAGAGTTGAACTGGAATCACCACAATGGATGCGCTCCTGGCGGATTTAAAGGAAACTATATTTTATTAGACACGCGCTTTGAAAAAGTCAAAATTTGCCACTTGGTGCGCTGCAAAAAAGTGAGTGAGGCTAGCTTCTTTAGCTCCATTGTCATAGTAAAGATTGTGCAAATCTTTACTTTAACTGGTTGGAAATCATTTCAATTCTTTACTTTTAAGCCTAAAAATTGGATTGTTGGGAGAATGAAATTGCTCTGCATTGCTGCGATGACTCCTTAATTAAACACTTGATTTGCACAAAATAATTACAATTCTTGCAGAACATTATGAAAAACATACCAATGAGTTGTCTCGATAACGAGAAGAACTACTTCCGCACTCCGCATTTTCTTAGATGCGAACAAGAGGGCATTGTCTTGATTGAGGAGCCCTGAATTTTCGAGAGGCTCCTCCACTCCAATGTCAATGTCCACAGAGGTCGCTACCTTCAGCTGCAAGTTTCGGTTACAACTGGTTACCACTAGGTGTTAAGGACGTCAGCGCCGTTGGGATCGCCATTTCGAAAACACACGCGCAATTACAATTACAATTACAATTATTACCCGCAAGCAGCCCCCAAGAGAGGGGCCTATGGCGGGGGTCAAACGACC
>JAQGBY010004218.1:0-17131 GCA_034698785.1 Mycogona germanica | reverse complement strand
TAAATAACCAATCGGGCTCTATGGAATCATTTATTTTATACCCTTACTAATGTGGATCGTCGTTCCCCTCTCCCCTCCTTCATAATGCTAGCATACCTTTGTTTTGCAGAATTTGCATGTATGAGGCGTGTGTGTGTTTATATCAAATTTATTTATGTTTCGATATTTGTTAAATTGTAAAATAAAATTTTAACTTATAATTCCTTTTCAATATTTCCATTAATTTTGTATGTGCCTTAAGATGATCTCCTGGATTAATTGATAAAATAGTTTGTTTAAAAGTTTGTTGTGTTAGTCATCTTAATACTATAATTCAGTTCGGTATTTTTTCCAATGAGAGCTCACGAACGACGTAATGCAGCGCCGTGAAATTTACAATGGTTGTAGATTATTACAACTTAATTTAGATCTTTAAATTGTTATGTTCATGAGATTTGAATTTAATAGACAAATCACTGTGTCTGTGGACGAGTTTTTTCCTCGAGTTCGAGAGCTCACGAACGACGTAATGCAGTGCCGTGAAATTTACAATGGTTGTAGATTAATGCAACTTAATTTAGGTCTTTATGTTAAGTTCATGAGATTTGAATTTAATAGAAAAATCACTGTGTCTGTGGACGAGTTTTTTCTCGAGTTCGAGAGCTCACAAACGACGTAATGCAGTGCCGTAAAATTTACAATGGTTGTAGATTATTGCAACTTAATTTAGGTCTTTATGTTGTTAAGTTCATGAGATTTGAATTTAATAGACAAATCACTGTGACTGTGGACGAGTTTTTTCTCGAGTTCGAGAGCTCACAAACGACGTAATGCAGTGCCGTGAATTTTACAATGGTTGTAGATTATTGCAACTTAATTTAGGTCTTTATGTTGTTAAGTTCGTGATATTTGAATTTAATAGACAAATCACTGTGTCTGTGGACGAGTTTTTTCTCTTTTGAGCGCATTGCTGGTGATCAAGAGGTGAACCTCCTTAACAAACATTTAATTTTTTGGTGGTGACCACATTGTGCGTGGGTGGAAATGGTAATTTCAGACAAGTTTCGCCATCTAACGGCAGTTAGGGAAGACTGAGAGTGGGGAGGTTTGAATGAAATTGATTCAGATTCGTCCAGTCCCTTGGTGGACCTACACACTAATGAAGAAAAATAACACCAACAACGATATAGTAATTGTTGTGCAACTCAAATTTCATCGATACACTTAATTTTTACTGTCGATATGCAACAAGGAATCAGACATTAAACACTTTAAAGATCCGATTTTCTGTAATTGTAAACAACAAATTTTACAATAATAATAATAATAACATATTTTACAAGTTTTGCTTTTCCAGTCGGCGTGTTGTCGTATTCGGTTACAGTTTGACACGCTTTGTTTTAAATATATATATACTGGACGAGCGCGTTGGCAAATTGTTAAGCTTCTCATCGTGCGGTGGAAGAACTTGTACGACTGTTTTGTTTTTTTGCGCGTCGAGTGTAAACGCGCCCTATAGCGCTCACACCTAAAGTGTTTGCTACAATCGTCTAAGCCTTATTGTAAATATATATATATATATATTTTGTAACAGTTCGAATCTTGCGCCACATGTGAGAGAGTAGCAGATTTTGTAAAGAGAAGGGAAAAAAAAAGATGACTGGGTTCGAACCCACGGATTACTGCGGTAATCAGAATGGCGATCACATTATGCGCTTTTGTTTGCTAAATAGACTTAACGATGATATAATATGGTGGGACTTTTTTCTTTGTGGTCTTATACGAGCAGATCGGTACATTTAGAAATGGATATAGATTTATTTTTAACACTTAAAACAAATCAAAACAATTGCGCTAAACAGGCTAGGTATTATAAAAATTCCTATTTCTCATTTAAACGGTGGTAAGAGTAACTCGAACCTTGGCTCTACAGATTCGAATGAATTAGTTTGTCCGGTTGTCAAAATATTATTTTTGCAGCAGCGCATGTACTATTTTAATATCCAATTCAAAAGAACGACATAAATTAACCCTTTGATCGGGGATTACGAGACCATCTCGTAAGCGCTTGGACCATTTCCAACGGGGATTACGAGGTGGTCTCGTAACCAATTTTCAAAAAAATCGCGGTTTAGAAAAATTAAATCCCCGTTGAAAGGGTTTAAAGTAAATCGTTAAAGTATTGGTAATCTGGTGGTATTTCGTTGTATTTCAGTCAACCAATAACGGAATCAATAATTTTCTGACCGCAGTTTCTGATTTTATTTTGTTGTTTCTTCAGAGCTTGACCGATTCATGCACAATTCGTGAATCTCGTCACTTAAATGTCAAAGGTCTGCGTTCAAGACCTTATTTTTAAATTTATGAGCATCTTTATTTTCTTATTGAGCTAGTTTTACGTGTAACAGCAAATGTCCGCACCAATCGCCTTTTACGCATGCGCTGTTGCTAAACAAACGTTTGTTGACAACATTTGGAATTGCTATTTGCTTATAAAATTTGTGGTCTACGTCGGGGCAATTTTTTATGCAAATCTGTTGGAAAATTCGCAAAAACCCTTTCCATTTTTATTTACCATAGCTGTTGACTCAAATCGCATGGTTTTTTAAAAAAAATCCGAACTACATATGTACCGCAGAATTCCTTTATTCTTTCTATAATTCCCTTATCAATTTGTTTTCCTTTATGCGAACCTAATTTTTGGAAAATGGAAAATTTTAAAAAGGTCAAATTATTGTTATAATTTTTCATCAGACTGAATTTTAGAATCGCAAACCGAACTACATTAATTGTCAAATACAAATTCAATTTCATTATCAAACAATTAAAAAAACTAAAATAGATTCATTATTTTGAATACCTGCGAAGCTCGCCACCAGTTTTAACTAATTAAGATTAATTAGTGCCTTAGCACCAAGAGGAGTACAGAAAATCCTGTGGTGATTATTAATAATCACTACAGGATTTTCTGTAGTGTATTTTAGTGTAGTGTATTATAGTGTATCACTACAGTGACTTTTAAGAAATAATTTAAAAAAGATCGATTCGTTAGTTTTCCACAACAATCGGTTACATTTTTAATATAATTCTAACAACTTTCAAACTTAATTTCGTTCGCTAGTCCAGTAGTACTTTTTAAGTAGAGAAAGACTAGGATATAAAAATTGGCGAAATACACATGTATATCTATTCTGCCCCCAAATATAGCTGCACCCAACGAAATATTTTAAATTTCTCGTCAATAAGTGTCTTGATACTGACCCAAGAGCGAATAGAGGCAGGCTAATGGTATGTTTTTTGAAATATTTTTTATAAGTACTGTATATATTCTGTATAATATATATTTTTTAAATTTTTATATGGAGAGGCAATTGGATTAATCCAAGGAACGTTTGATAGTGCCGCATGATATAATAAATAGATGAAGTCAAAAGATAGAGATGTAATAGATAGAGAACATTGGTAACCGGGGAGGGGGAGGTTACACCGCAAGTGAGAACACACGTCAATATATATATAGAGGCAATTCTAATTAATTATATATATTGTTGACGATAGGAGAAAATATGGGGGGCGTTAGGGAATCGAATCACTCGAGTGGAGATCAAACGTTCGGATGTCGCGCCGCCAAATACTGTCACGAAATCAGAGACGCTGTCCGCTGCATGGATTTAAATAGGTCCATCTTTAATTAATTAAAGATAATAAAAATGAACGATTTGACGTTTTTCTGTCGTGTAAACAACATTCTCTGCAAAATATTCTGATATAAATGTTGGAGAAGTAACGGGGTCGAAGAAATGTTTGACGAATCGTGCTCGAGGTTGGGGCAAATTTGCTTTCGAGATCGCAGGCGCTTTTCCGAAATTCAGATTGCTTGGTCCGAATAGTATTGAAAGTCAAACGCACCTCTCTCCAACACGTGTTCGAAATTCATGAGCGCATTTGAGATTGGTTTTCGAGAACAGGATCTCAACACGGATTCGCCTCTATCTTGTCTCAATGTCAGAACGCAACCCTTCTTCTGCAGCACGTGTTTCAAATTCACGAGCTCATCTGAGATGGACGAATTGACATTCGAGAATGATCTGTACTTTCTTGTCCTAGCAGGGGCTCGCCTCTCTTGTTTCAATGTTTAAACGCACCCTGATCAAGAATGCCTCGATTAAGTATACTTGGCCAGTGTAACCAGGATATAATTGATTATATACCCTAGTTATACTGTAAGCATGCTTCAAGTTGGTCGATATATTTCAATTGTGTTTGAGATTTGGGCAAATTGTCATTTGAGATTGTGTCCATCGCGAGCAATACAAATCACGTGCTCGGATTTTATAAAAATGTGAACGTACCCTCTCAAGCAAAATTGAAAATATTGAGCACAATTGAGAGATGGAGGAGTTGTTGTCATTCGAGAGAGTGCAACGTGTTTTCTTTTCAAAGCGCGGACGAGCGGCACGTGCCGATTCTGTTCAATGTCTAAACGCACCTGCTCAAGTATGCTTGGATTAAGTATGCTTGGCCAGTGTAACTAGGGTATTAGTGAGAGGATTTTTGACAATTCCAAATAAACTGTCTGATAAAAATAATTAAGTTCGTGTTTCTTTGCGCCAAGATATTGCAGTATTGTTTTTTTGAATCTTGGATTTATTAATAATTAAGTGAAATGAAATGAAATGGATTATAATAACAGAGGACAGCGTATCTGATCATGACAGGAGGTTGACGTAAACCAGAAAAGAACCAAATCTGAACTGTCATTTGATTCTTCGACACCCCTTATTTCATTCGATGGTTTCGAAGATGAGATCGGGTGACGGGTCGCGGGCAATGCGCACACCCGCCACCCGGCTAGATAAAGAACAGGATCCCGGAGCGGATGACGGGTCACCCGTCAGCCAGCGGTGGAGTGACCCAGCCGTACTTCTCGTGCGTCTTGACCAGACTGCGGAACGAGGCCTCGGCCGTCTTCCTGTTAAAGTCCTTGCCCCCTTTGGCCTTCTTGGCGATGCGTCCCTGACCCTTGGACAGGCTGGCGCTGAACTGCATGACGATCGCCTCCACCGTGTAGGCCGAGGCCCAGCCGCTGGGCGTCAACAGTTCCATACAGATGGCGCCACCCTCCATCACGAACCCCTTCTCGATGTGCGGCGAGATGACCCGCATGAAGGGCGGCGCGAACGGAAAGTTATCGGGGAAGGTGAGATTGAGCAGGATGTAGGGCGTCTTGGTCTCGCGCATGTCACGGTGCAGCTCCGAGTCCGGATCCACCCGGTACAGCTTGATGTTCCACTCGTAGAGATTGTCGTCGGCCAGCTCCACGGTGAAGGTGGACGCGCGAACCGACGAGCGCTGCTGCTCGCGGCACATGTCCTGGAACTCGCGCATCAGCCGCCGGGTGCGGACCAGTTTGGCGTGGGCCATGGACGACTCGTGGAGGCCGCCGTAGCCGCCCGACCCGCACACGCCCTTCTTGCCGCTCTTCGACGTCGATTTGGCCGACGAGCCCACATTGGCCGCGGCCGCCGCGGCGCATCCCACGTTCAGTCCACCACCCTTGGCCGGCTTCTTACCGCCGCCGTTTAACACGACGTGATTGTTTTGCAGCAGGACCACGTTCTCCGCCGGACACACCTTGGTGGCGTCCCGGAAGCTCTGCATGGTGCTGCACGCCTTGGCGAAGAGGCGGCAGGTCGGGCCACCTCCACCACCACCACCACCACCACCGCCACCTCCGCCGGCCGGGCCACCGCGATCCGGCGCCGGCTGCTGCAGTTTGGGCGACGCGGCCATGATGTCGTTTGTGGCGCCCGGCAGCATGTTGTCACGATCCGTCGACTTGCCCAGCTCCAGTTTAGCGCTGGACGAGCGCAGGAACTTACGAAAAGCAGCCGCCATGTTTTCTGTTTGTTTGTTTTTGGTAAAAACACCGAAACTGTTTCTCTGAGAAACCGAGACTTGAGTCACTACCGTTTAGGCGAATGCTGGTTCTGGCTCGGGTCGCATCATACCACACTGCTGAGTCATTTTACGACTTCCAGAAATGAAAAAAGAGAACACAACTCTGTTGTTTTTTAAATTTGGCACCGGCTGAAGTTGTTTTTTTTAATGTTCGAATACTGACTTGTCACTTGATTGCGGAATTGCGGTTTGTTATTCCAGCGTTTGTCGTGGTCGTTCACCGTCCAACTTACTAGTACTGTATTCTAATTTAAATTTGGCACCTCCACTTCCGGTGGAATCCTTCGAATGGCATCACGAAGACTCACTTATCAGGAACCACTCACAAGATTTGAGAAAGCTAGACCACGCGATGCCTCGATGTCTTCAGGGCTCGGTTTGTGTGGACAGAATTGTCGGACCCCGGAGGAGGTCGAGACCCAATCATTGAGTCGCAAAACGGTGACTGGATGTCCGTACGTCTGATGTCGTCGCTGCTGGTGCCATCACATCGAGGAGGACGGGGATTAGTCACAGTCGAGCTCCTCAGTCATCCAGGAAAGGAACCCCGAACCCGCGTCGAAGTATCATCGACTGACGATAATTATAAACGACGCGCGGGGTCGTGTCAAGTGGCTGACGTATGTTTTTGGTCGTATCTCGGCGGGGGGTGGGGTGGTGTTGTCGTCGTCGAACGGCGGAGGTCATTGCCCTCCCCCGAGAGCGCACGCTGCCTGTGATCGAGTTTCGCCGGGTGGTGGCGCTGCTCCGCCCACCCCCCCGCCTCGTGGCTGGTGCTGGTGGCGGTGACGGTGACGGTGGCGGTGGCGGCTGGCTGGAGGAGCACCATCTGCTGCCAGCTCAACGGACGACTGGCTCCTGCAAACGTGAGAAAAAGGAGGAGTGGTTATGACAAAGTTTCAGTTGACAGGTTCGAGCTTATTTGTCCTATGATTAATTACGTACGATATTGTGCGTCGGGGGGGTGGGGGGTGGAATTGAGAGAGAGAGAGAGAGAGAGAGTTGTCATTGGCCGAATTGAAAATTGAAAAAGTGGTCGACTGGTCTGGGTATGGGGTACGTGGGGGGTGGACCATTTTTTTTTTTTTTAGAAAAAAATCAAAATTGAGTTCGTCATCTGGCGGTCGGACAACGGCTGCGTTTGAGAGTGGAGTTGATGTCATTTGACACTTGGACCAGACGGGCAACTCTGAAGAAGATGGTGGATTAACGACGTCCGTCATATTTGCAAATATAAAATATCTATATATACAGTGTATACACGAACCGAAAATACAAGAGTTAAATACGAACGATATGGCGCCATATTTTGACGTGTCAACGTCTTTCTCGAGGGTTGTGGTTGTATGTTTCAAAACCTTCGGGACGGAAATGCAACGCTGCGCAGCGGAAACTGACATCACTCTGTGATTATAAGCGGCTCTTGACCAACTCGTTTTAGCCGCTCTCCAGCAATAAAGCAGCGAATTGATAAGACAAAGACATGCAGATTATATAGCGGCATAATCCGAAAGTCACACTGACAAAACGACGATCTAAATCTTAAATTATTCATATTATTTTCGAGCGTGGTCAGTCGACGAGATTCTTACAAAAATCATCGTTTTGGAAGTCTAGCGCCAGTTGCTCGAATACAATCGAGCAGACACACTCTCAAATACAATGCCGATCGTGATCTAAGCCCATATGCGAACATCTAATCCATCGCCAACGCCATCTGCCGAGCAGTCGCTTCAACTCGTCGCAAATCGAAATCGCTGGATCATTGACATAAATAGACTGGTGTACTTAAGTCTATGTTTTTGCACGAATTCCCATAAAACCATCAAAAATCTAAAAAGCGCTGGCTTTCAACTACTACACGCAAACTTGACACGTCTAAAATTTGCGGTCGTGTTGAAAACAGCCTACACGTTTTATTTTAGCCGACGGTGACAATGTTGACGACAAGGACACCTGTACTCTGGAAAAGCATTATTTAGAAGGCGGAAGTTGATGCCAGTTTAGCTTTGTATCGCTTTATGACTATGTGGTCGTCATCGGTGGGAAACGCTGTGCGATGAGGTGTTCGTTTTTATTGGTTTGAGTCATGCCTGGAGCTGACTACTAATTACGGAATTAACATTTTTTGCTCTCATGCAAACTTCCTCTTGTTTTAGCTGAAGCACACATTTGAAATTTAAACAGTGTCGATCATTACAAGTTGTTTCTGGCGAATTAAATGTTTGTTTCAGACACCGGAAGTGTTTTGCTTTCGAACGACTTCAAAATATGGGATATTGTGGCTTCTTAAATTATGACGCCTTCATTTACACTGCAAAAAGTCCAATCTTATAATTAAATCTTGAAAAATTATCTTTTGAGAAAAGTTTTTTCATTTTATGAGAAAATATTTTTTCACTTTCATCATGTATGCTTCTCAAGTTGAAAATGAGACAACTGCAAAAGAAGATATTGTCTTAAAAGATCAAAAATTGTGTCATGCATTTGGAAATTATGACGCCTTCATTTACACTGCAAAAAGTCCAATCTTGAAAAATTATCTTTTGAGAAACGTTTTTCTCATTTTCTTCTCCTTTTATGTGAAAATATTATCTCACTTTCATCATGTATGCTTCTCAAATTGAAAATAAGACAACTGCAAAAGAAGATTTTGTCTTAAAAATCGAACATTTTGTCATAAATGTGGAGAATGATTTGAATTTTGAATGGTTTGGTGAATTTATGACACTTTGTCTCAAATACTACTACAAGAAACTTAGTTTGGACGTGAGATTTGGACAGTGTTCTAAAGATGACCGTCGTTGTTGATTTTAATCGGTTTGCTGTTATTTGTAATAATTTGAATTAATTGGTGGATATTTCAACAGTCAAACTATTATATTTTGTGTTTTTGAAAGCGTAGTTTTACACAAAAAATGGATAAAATTAGGTGAATCAGTTTCTATTTGATTTTGAGATAATAGGAAACCATTTTTAGATGACAGCAAAACTGCAAGCACTTTAAAGATTTTATTTTGAGACAATAATATGAGAGCATTTTATTTTGAGACAATATTAGCCTGTCGAAATGACGAATATGCGCGCCACCTAGTGATATAGAAACAAAATAAAACGTCGATATGGTTCCATGCGCTCATTAATTAATGAAGTCCATCGTCTATTTGTTTAGCGATAGATAGAAATTAATCACTGAATAACGGAGCAGCACAGTAATTAAGATCTACGGTGGACCACAATCTTGAACTATTCATTAAGGAGGTCCACCAGTTTGTCCGCCGCCCTAAACGCCTCTCCAAATACACTGTAAAAAATTCTCTTCAATTAAAAATCAATTTATATCATTTGAGTTGTGAAAATATAAGATAACTAAATAGTAATACATTAAATTATCTTAGTTTTGAGACACAAAACATTGTCTCAAAATAAAAATTATCTCATACTATTATTGAGACAATCAATTTTCTCAATTTATGCAACGCGACCTTTGATGTGCTGGTAAATAAGCAGTAATAAATGAAGTTGTCTTAGTTTTGAGACACAAAACATAGTCTCAAAATAAAAATTCTCTTATACAATGATACTGAGACAATCAATTTTCTCAATTTATGCAACGCGACCTTTGATGTGCTGGTAAATAAGCAGTAATAAATGAAGTTGTCTTAGTTTTGAGACACAAAACATTGTCTCAAAATAAAAATTCTCTTATACAATGATACTGAGACAATCAATTTTCTCAATTTATGCAAAGCAACCTTTGATGTGCGTGTAGTTTTGCTTTCATCCAAGTCCAAATCCCAAAATTCCTAAAAAGTCCAAAACCACTGTCCAAATCCCAGGGTGGCCCCACTGTCCTAGGTTGGTCAGGGTAGCCATACACAACAGAAACTGAATGCCACGTATTGGTATTTGAGACAATTTGAGAAGCTTACATGATGAAAGTGAGACAACATTTTCTCATAAAATGTGAAGAAAATTATCTGACAAAATAAAACCTTTTCTCAAAGGATAATTGATGTCTTAATTTTAAGATAGGACTTTTTGCAGCACAAGGAAGCGGCCTGGAGTCTACATTTTTAGGGACTTTCCCCATCCGTTATCCCTTATCCGTTATTCCCCATCCTTATCACAATCTCACTGTTCACTGACTTAAAACTGATCGAATTTATTATAGATTCCTTTGGTTTGATTCCGTCGAATGTGAACGCTTCAGTTATTTCTGGTGCTAATACTAGTGTAGGCACTAGGTGGCGCTCATTCTATTAATATTAACATTAATTCGTCTCATTTTGAAGTGCGAGCGATTAAAAATAAATTATAGCAGTGCCTAGAATAATTTGTCCAACTGGGTACACACTGACGAGGTCAACGACAGTGTCGCCAAAATTTTCATCTTTTTAAGACCGCCGTCGTTAATGTCACCAACAAAAAAAAATAATCCGAGGCTTTTCCTTTTAAGAGAAACTGGCGTGCCGCTTGTATACATGTAGGTCTCGTCGACGTTCAAAATTAATTTTTGGCAGACTCAGCACATACATCCATGTAATTGCAGCCCCAGGACACCAAAGAGCGCACACACACAAAAAAAAACCCTAGATAAACACGAAAGAGATATTAATTCATTACATAGGACATGTAATAAGACGTCTTATGGTCCGAGCAAAATAAAATTCTGGATTCTTTCTATTCAATGGGCATGATGAGGTGGAATCTGGAAGATTAAATCCAGATGATACCTGACCGAGTTTTGGTCAGGGTCTTACGAGGTCACACACACCGAATGTTTTATTTACTTTTTTATGGACGCTGGCAACAAGAAATAACTATTATTTTTTCGTGGCCTGCGCAGTCAGGTTCCACCGCTAATGGCCGAAAGTGAGGCCAGAATCGGAGATGGAACCGGAGTTCGTCGTCTACGTTTGTTTCAGAGAGACACTCGTATATCGACCGAAGTACGTGCTGTATTACCAACGAATGTGTAGAAGGTTTAGAGTACAGTATTCCCTCTTCTTATACGCTGTACTAGTCCTAGCCCTTACCATAAAAATAAATATGATAACGTACAGTACTCGAACCCGACATCCGAGCAAAAAAGGATGAGCGGATGTTTCTAAATCGTAACTAATCTAATACTGTATATTATCAAAGTTGGTGTTTTCTGTCTGTTCAACGATAGCTCACGAACGGCTTAACACAACGCCACGAAAGTTACACTGGATGGTAGCGCAACGTATTCTGATGTTGGCGTAGCTTATTTCTAATTTTTATATTGTTGCGTTCATGAGATATGAATTAAGTAAACAAAAATAACCCTACGTTCATGGACGCCTCGCCGGCGAGTTACGATTGTGAGCAAATTGGCTGGAAATATTTGATCCTGGGCGAAGTCGGGTTCTTTGGCCTAGTACAAGATAAATTTTCATGTTGACCAAACTGACTAATTATTTGGCCGAATGCCTAATGAAAGTACCCAACAATTCACCCAAACAATTGGACAAACAACGTTTCTTACCGGTAGTGTCCTGTGTTTGCACCAAATGTGTTATTTTGTAAAACACGGTTCCTAAAAACAATCTTCGATCCTAGTTATATTGGTCAAGCATGTTTTGAGCAGATTGCGTTGAGACATTGGTCAGAATCGACTCGTCCCTGCTTCGACAAGAAATACCCAGGCGCTCTCGAATGACAATTCACCCATCTCGTGCACGTGCACATGAATTTCAATTGCGCTCGAGAGGGGTGCGCTCAACTTTTATTAAGATTCGAACAGGCGACCTGTTTCGCTCGCGATGGACACGATCTCAAAGGATGATTTGCCCCAATCTCAAACGTAATTGAAAGTTCTCACGTAGCCTGAAATCTACACTGTGTGCAACTATGTTACTATGGATCTACGCCTTTAAGTTCTTTGTTGTATACGTAATAGGAGGGAATAATTAAGCAGTCGACCCGCGGGAGTAGAGAACCTCGGCCAGAGTGCGGCAGCAGCGTACCCTGGTGTGTAGTTTCCCGTGAGCGGAGTCAGCGCACTACTCATTAATTTAGCGGTCACAAATTTGCGACATAACTAGATTAAAAGAGATTCCCAGCCCATTTAACCCGGCCACTTTTGCCGGCCCTTTACTTGGCGGCAATTTTATAGTGACGGAGTGAGTGGGGGCTGGTGGCGTTCGGGGAATAGATCTGATACGCGGGAATCCAGGTGTGTACAGGGTGTGGTGATTATTTATTTCCCAACCAATGCTACATACATGTGCAGGACTTTCCAAGTTTCAAGCCGGCGTTCTGTTTTTTTTGCCTATTTAACCAACAATTAAAAAGTGGTCGTTTGAATTTAATTTACTTTTCCTGGACTTAAGCCAAACATAACTTTTTAGTTTTTATTTTAATCGACATCTTTGGTCGTTTGCTACAGTTGTTCTGGTTTGGTTAATTAAACCAGATATCGATTGTCGTTAATTTGACAATTAGTGGTCATGGAATAGAGTTGCAATAAAGATTCGAGTGACCAATTGCATAGTCTCGTTAACAGCCGATGGGAATTAATTTCTAACCCGATCCAATCGTTCCATCATTAAAGAATCCCGAATTCTCTCCGGATTCTCTCGAATTTTCGAGTTCGTAGAATTCTAGCAGACAAGTGTTACATCAATTAAAGATTCCCATTGGTTGTCTTCCGTGAAATAGTTGTAAAGGCTCTGATTGCAATAATTGAACAATGCTTTTTTATAGAGATTTTCTCGACCTACTTTCCGTTTCATTCCACGCGAACAATCGATATCCCTTTGTGGAAGCGAATTCGTATTTCAGCGCTAGGAAAAACGCGTACTTCGCAACTGAACCAGAAACGTTTCCGTTAGAACGAATTAAAACAATTATCCCCCTGTACAAAGATGCATTTCAGTTATCTCATTTATAATGCTGCCCCTGTCATTTTCGGATTGGCAATCACGTCGTGTATTTTTTATGGCGCCATCTAGTGAAGAATTTATGAATCTACGTTTGCTTTGGTCGTCTTTGCTTCGGTATAAATCCATGCCAAGGTTGGTTGGGTCTCAGTGAGATTGTGGCGCCGTTTGCGTGTTGCGGGAATAAAATATTTCGATGGATCCGCTTTAATATTCAAGACGGTGAGTCGCCTAGCGTCAGCCTACGTCACAACTCGCGCGGCACCTGGATTTTGACATTGCAAACGCCCTGAAAGTGGGTCGCGCCACTTTCCAGTTGCTCGCCTAGCTTTCTCCTCTCATGTACGCGGCTTAGCGCTGGTGACGCCACCACCATCGATCTCTATAGGAACGGCCTATTTTCAAATTCAGTGGAGAGATTACAGGACCAAAAGGCGCTACCTCGTACATTATTGCCGGGGCGGCGACGGCTGAACAGGCGAGTTTATAGGTGGGGGTGGGGGCGTCGACAAATTCAATGTTGGCTTCGGCGAGGTGAAATAGGATTTCCTCATGAGAGTCACGGTTAATCCAAACACTCTCGATTGGATCACTGGATCCGTTTGACGCGATTTTTATTTGAACTCAGATTGACTTCGTCACTGAATTTGAAAACGCCACCATTTTAGCGCTCCAGAAGGAGTTGGTGTTCGTGATAATCAAAACAGCAACCGAGACTCTATTATTGCGAACCATCCGGAGCACCATGGAACTGGATTTCCATGGTTGTGGATTCAGAGCGGCACTAAATCGAAATCCCAGCGCCAAGTGACCACCACCACCACCACACCCATTATACTCGCACTAAACCGCACAGCATACGACTAATTATTATTTAGCTAGTCAGGCGGAAATCATGTTATCGGATTGAAAAAGTATAAATCCTTAGTCTGGTTTAAATAAACAAACATGATTACGAACTATGCAAATATTCATTCCATGTTAAATTATAATCAGTGTTTGCTCTAGGTGGCTTAAGACGGTATTTATTTTGACTGATACGATAGAGATTCTCGCGAGTTAGGTGACACGTCACGTGGACACAACTTCCGTGAGTCGGCAAATCCTAAGCCCCCCTATAATGAAGAGAAAGACGTAGTTCTACATAAAAAATTTCGAAAGTGCCTCTAAATAATATGATGTTTTCAAAGGAAGTACAACAGCGTGTTAGCCCTAAAATCCCGCCAGGGGGCGATTTGGTAATTTTGCCTAGTACAGGTTTCGTATTAGCGACCTAGGTAGGGATCTTTAACCTGAACCTGATATCGTACAGACACGGGGTCCACAGTTCTACCTTCATTTCGAAGGAAGGTCTCTCGATCGGGAATCGAACCCGCGTCACGGGCACAGATGGCGAACCCGCTCCCCACACGAGTCCCCCCCCCAAAAAAGTACTTCAATAATCAACGATCTACTGAATCTCTGGAACACCACCAGAGGGCACCAATAACTGTCATGTACAGATGTGATTTCTTAAGAAATCCACATGAAGGCAGCCACTACAGCCATCTGTGTTTTATGTCGGAGAAGCCAACTAAATTATTACTTCATGGTAAAAAGAAAATCTAAAAATATTTTTGTTCAACTCGAAAAATAAAATATTTTTAGCAACGCGGAAGAACGATCTTTTCGTCGATGCAAGGTAAAACCCATTAACGAATTATCGAGCGTCGGGTGTGGTTCGGTTATTTGATTTCGGTGCCGCAGTTGAGCCGCTCTTTTGGCACATAATTATCTAAGAACCTGATTACTTCTACTTGTATTTTACAGCTGCTACGTGCCATAGGCTTTGAGTCCACCGAAAGTTTGCGGCCAATTAGATTTGTTGGCTCTTCGCACTAAATTGGGAAGTCGCGCTGAGATCGGAAGGCGTATTGACTATCCAAATGCATATCCTCCTGAGAGGATCTTCCCAGGGAAAAAGGCAACATGAGTTTCACTTAAAAAGTGTGGATGAAGCGCATTAATTTGTTTTTAATGAGGTGTCGGTGCTTTGCTGGATTGATCATTGGAGCTACTTTAATCTAGGTTTGCACGGGAGAAGATCGGATCCTAAAAAGCAGATCCTTGTCACATTGGAGCAAGAGAATAACAGCTTCATGCTGTTTTAGGGTTAAACGGAAAAATAGTAGGTCCTAGGATCGTTTGTCACTCCCATCACGACTAGAAATGTTCCTATTGTGAAGGGAGCCTCGCATGGGATCCATTTACTGAGCGCTTTCTGTGTGCTCGCTCACGGCTACGCTCCGCTCCGTTCCGCTCTCGATATAGCACGAGCGGCAATGGTTCAACAAGAAAAGCGCTCTTTTTTGGCGCGAATGTGGAGCGGAACGCGCTCCGATCTCTCGAGCGACCTGAGAAGATCTGGAGCTTAGGAGCCGATCTTCTCCGGTGTAAACCTAGCTTTAGACGTCATGCGAGACTTGATGCGTCATTTCTTCTGTACGTATAATCTGACGTCTAACGTCTCAGAGAAATTCGAAAATCTCATTCGATGTGTATACGATCGGTGTCAGGAGGATCCTCGAGACTTTGCGGCTCCATGTGCGGGCCAGCCTTTCGGATCCATACCGATCATCGATTTTATATCACGATGGAGCAGCCATAAGTCGTCAATAGATTTTTCGGTGTTTCCGTGTCATGGTGGTGGAGGGGTTACTTTTAGCCATAAGCTCTCAATGAATGCCAAGGGCGTCGTCGGACAAAAATCGCGCTGAAGTTCGCTAGAAAAATAATTTTTGCTTTATTCTCAGAACTGCGGTTTTACTCTTGCCCAGAGATTGGGCGAGGCCGACATAAAAAGGATATGTGAGACTGCTAATATGGCGAATCGATCGCGGAATCGATATCGAGCAATATCAAATATCGGAAAAGGATAATTTCTTTACACGTATGGACATTAAATAAGATATTTTCTCATAAACTCTTCGCAAAAAAAACAGGTATAAGTCGGGGTATAATATGCTGAACTTTATCAGCATTAAACTCGGAATCCATATAAAACAAGAAGGGATCCTGGGTTTCCAGTAACCACCAATAAAATAAAAAATGAATTGTTTAAATTTACCGGCTATTTTACGTTTACACGATAAACGCAAACGTTAAATGTGAAGTAACTGTTTTATTTAATTTAACACTATCAACATGCCCTCAACATGTTTTTTTTATATTTAAAAATTTTGATTTTCAATCGTTTGACAATTGTTATGTTAAATTGAAAAATAATCATTTATAAAATATGTATTTCATTATTTTTTGTTTTTGTTTTATTTTTATATTGAAAATATTATTCCGGTAATAGTATATGATATGATGTGCTTGGTTGGAACTGTTATCTGGTTTATTTGGTTGTCTCGTGAAACCGACGACGTCATGCTTTTGATGTGGAGACGCCATTTTTTAAGTTTGAAGCGAAGGGGAGATTATCCAGAATTTGGTAAGGATTATTTTAAAATTAAATATTGAAAATGTAGATCTGATATTCCGTCGCTTGCGAATTATGATGGTTTAGTAAGTGTGTGTTAATTTTTATGCAATTTCATTGAGCCGTTCGTGAGTTAGTCTCCGGACATGAAAATCAAAATCTCTGTTTTATAATATAGGATAACGTCGCACCTGTCAAGTACTTAAGCTCGTTTTCAAGTTATGAAATTCGATAGTCACAATGTTTTTTTTCCCACTGTCAGACATTGGATTTTAAAAGTTTGATCTTGATTAGAAAATTTGATAACTGTACTCTCTTCTGTGGTGCGGACTCTTAAATCAACTGATCAACTGAATTTTTATTCTCGGTATAAACGTCGCTACGAGTTTGACGACATTCAGGATCTAGGTTTACGTCGTCATTTGCCGTCAATAACAAGACACATTAATGTCTTTGCAGTAATCTGAGCTCAGAAATTCCATTGTGGTCATGCGCGAGTCTTGGACTCTTGGACTATATATGGCTCCGACCCGAATCTCTGATAATAACGAATTCTTTGATGCGCTGAACTAAGCCGCACGGAAATCCATCTCGAGGTCTAAAGCTAGGTTTACACCGGAGAGGATCGGCTTCTAATCAGCTGATCTTCGTCGCATAGGAGCGAAAAAATCGCAGCAATTGGTGTAAACCGGAAAATCGCAGTGATCGAGGAGCAGATCCTATAAATAGATCCTGTCGCTCCATATCTATATATATAAAAATGAATGTATGTTAGTATGTATGTGTGTCTTTATAGACTCGAAAACTACTGGACCGATTT